>OZ018396.1:23230274-23520465 GCA_963969525.1 Ontholestes murinus
TGCTTACATTGGTAGCATTTTATTTCCTTCTTGTCGTGTCGTCTTTGTTGCAAAAGTGTTACCAACCTGGGTTTTCTTCTTGCTACTAAACCGTGTGATAGCGAACGCGCTTCTTTGTTCTTATGTTAATGCCCGAATTTTCGACCGCCATGATCATACGAGAAAATCTTTTAGGCAAACCTGTTAGTAGGAACGTCCCTATCCACGTGGTCAATGTTAAATCGGGTACCTTTTAGTTTCCATCCCGCTTAGACCGTTTGGTTTACATATTCCGTCATGAAGTCGCAGTCTTCTAAACGAATAGAATCGAAGCAAACTTACTCGTCGTGTAAACCTTAAATAATCGAATAATTTCTTGAGATGGCTCCACAAAGCTTTCGTCGTCTTCTGATCTTAAATATGAACGTATAAGGATGAATCCATAGATAAGGCCAACTTAGCTTTCGCTTTTGAATCGCTTACCGTCGTCTTTTTGGAACATTTTCTTAAGCCTTTCAATATCAGAAAGTTTTCTACGGCAAATACTCAATCGTTGTAATCTTTTCTTCGTTTCAACTTGGGAATGCTCAACAAATAGTTTATACCCATTCTTGTGTACTTCTAATTTATTAAACAACACATGGGTCATGGGTCCATAACCTGTTAAATTAGGCACGTGAACTAAATAAATGTAGGTGTTTTTAATGTTCTGCACTAATATATTTCTTCGTTAGTTCATATAATACAAAGGGCCTTTGGTGGGGTTTTTAATTTTGATATTATAACTTCAACATGTTCTTCTCCTATAGATACATTAATTTGAATTTTCTCGTTTAAACCCTTATTCTAATATAAACTGGTAATTCTTCTCGTTCCAGAATCAGGGTCTTTAATTCAAATCATATAGAGACTTTTTAAGTCTATACTCTATGTACGTTATCACTCTTCAGATGAGTTTACGTAGATGGTCTCCTAAAAGCATTTATATAAAATACTGTGCGTATATCGAACTCTGCAATTTTAAAATCAGGCTAACAAAATTTTGAGATCTTAATCATAGTCACATCGTTCACCAAAATATCTTTGCACAGATCCGGACATTTATTATTAATTGGTTTGATGTCATGTCATTGATGGAGACGACATATCTGTGCTTAATTAACTTAATATTGCCAATTATTGTTTCTGTTTAATTGGAAATGTTCATTTATTTACTTTTTTGGCACTCTGCTTGCGGTTCTCGGATCTGAGCGAAGTTTGCTCTTACCTTCTCGAAGGCTCTAGGATCTCTTTTTTTAGGACCGTATTTACTTATAGCTCCCTTGTTATGTCAAGCGTTATCAACGCTACTCTGGCTTGCATGAACTTACCTTACTTCAGACATATTCTTTTTATACTCGTCTATCTCCGTATTTCTACCGTATTTTTCGAACTATAAGAAGCACCTAAGACAATTTTTAGAAAAATATTTTTTACTGTTACTCATAATTTGTATTTATTGTTAACATTACTTATTATTAATAATATTTAGTTCATCTTCACTATTGATACTATAACTGGTCTCGTGAATGTTACCGTTCATGTTAAGTTTCTTCTGAACTATTGTTGTCATTCCTTTCAAATATGTGTTATCTTCAGTACCAATCTACAGCATTACTTATTCCGCATTATTTTAATGACTTTATAAACATCTTTTCTTTCACAGCTTTCCATGAATTTTTATCCAGGTGTAACTTCTGAAATTGCTCGTCGTATCGTACGTCCTGTTACGGTGACATCATTGTTGGCTTTGCCGGTTTATTGATAGAGACATCTTAGGGTTGTAATTGACTTCCTTTTAAAAGTTTCTTGGTTGATTCTGTTGTATGCGTTCTGAACTGATCCTACACTAACATAGCAAGCTTTTTAAATAATGCAGCTAGACGTTTTGCGCATATATTTTCTATCCATAGTTTCACTCTCGTCTCATCCATCCAACCTTTTTCTTGAGTATGAATAACAATAATGCCTTTGGGAATTTTGGTAATGTTATTTTTCTCTTGAAGATTACCATGGGAGGTAGTTTTCTTCTATCTGCACAATAAGTTAAAAGTGCAGTGCAATGAGTTTCGTGATTTGTTGTTTTGATCAGTATTGATTTAGTGCCCTTTGAATCTACAGTCCGTTTTAAGGAATAGTTTTAGGCATATCATCCATATTCGTAATTTAATTAGTCTCGAAATTATATTTTCTTCTTACTCATTTTATAAATCTATGAAATTCTATAATTTCAGAATTGTATTCAGCCGCCATTTTCTAGGCTAATCTAGTTTTTGGATGCAAATTTCAAGCAACTAAATTTTGACCTTAACAATCTCAAATATTGTAGAAAAAGATATAAAATTTTAATTAAAACTACACAATCTGACTAAAAATAATTAGACACAATTAAAATTCTAAAAACTTGTTAGACATGAAACAAGCAAAATATAAAAACATATTTCAATTAATTTTTGAATATTTTTTATAAAACATTTAAAAAGAACTGAAAGAATTTTTCGTATTCTCTCTTATTTTTTTCAGAATGGAAATGCTGCTTATATTTAAAAAATATATTTTTTTAATTTTATCATCAGTATTAAAAGTATAGACAAGATGTTAAAAAACCAATAAAATTCTTAGGTTTTTCAAAATTATGGAATTTGTTTAAAAATAAACATTTTTAAAATGCAGTTGAGTATCAATCGAATTGCAAGTACAAGCTATTGAAAATTTGTGAAATTCTGTTAAAAATTGTAAGAACGTAGTTTTTTTAAAGTTAAAATCTGCGTAAAAGATAAATGAAAAAATTTGAAAATATTTTTTTAAATTTTATTGCGTACTCCTTAAAATTCAAGTTTTGATATATGATAATGCTCGGGTATTTTTTGGAAGTAGAAAGAGAACAGTTGTTAAGGAAAAAGAAACATTGCATGGAGAAGTATTATTACGGTAGTAGGGGAACTATCCGATTCTAGTACCTCCTGTGACCTTGAGGATGGAGAGGAGGTTCTAGAATCAGCTACTTCAAAGTGAGAGGAGGTTAGGGAATTAGGATCTGAGATGTGTGGGGATTGATTTTATCTCGCAGTTTTGCAAACCAGTGTTTCTGGGACTCAGGAATTGTAAAACCTTAGGTATGAGATGTTTGGAAGGATGAAAATAAATAGGATTAGCTTAAAATAACCATATGCAAGAAAAACAAATCATATAATTATGAATAATGAAAATATATAGTTCAAAATAATATAATTCCGGTAAAATGTAATTAAATATTCAATCAATCATTAACTGTCTAAAGCTTCCTTCAAGTCCAAAATCACATTCATCGTATGTTGATTTTAAATGTTTGGGAATTGGACCGACGAACTTAACTTCATTTTGTTTATCAAACCATGGCTGATTTTCTTCTATGTATTGCAGCCATTTTAAATATACATCATAGCTGTGTTCAGCATTACCGCCATAATCTTTTGGTAAGGTTTTTTTATCGATGTTTAATTTTAATGATTCAATTCCTTGTTCAATGGAAACCTAAAAAAAATGGGTAATTTTATATGTTTAATTTCATTTTATATACTACTTGTATAACAATTTTGTTATTCTTATTAGAAAATAATACGGATTATTTTAAAGTAGATTATTTATTTGTTATAAATTTCAAAAATATAATTACGTAAATTAAAGACGCACATGGAAACATAATGGCATTCGAAGACAAAATCATAGAAAGATGGCGACAATACTTCGATGATCTGATCAAACAAGAAATTAAAGAAAGAAAATAATTGCCTAAAAAATTAGATCAATATGGCAGCAATAGAAAAGATAAAAAAATGATGAAGTAAAAGTAATAATAAAAAAAATAAAAAAAAATCTGTTTCCGTCTTTAATGTTATGTAAAATATGTGTTTGTTTTCTCTGTAGTTCTCATATTTTTAAACTTTCTTTATAATTCAAGTTTAGCTTTATTGATTTTTTTCCTTTCCTTTTTTCCTAATGGTTTCTCTATATTTAATCAGTTTTTCTAAAAAGTTATAATCTTCTTCTTCCTCTGTAGTTTTTCTATCAATTAAGAACTTGCTCGATAACTAAGAATAAAGTCATTGAAATAGTTTAAATTTATATTTTTAATTGTGGATTAATTTCAAGAATTTTTGACTTGATTTTTCGGTATATTATGTATAAGCAACAAACAATTCTTACCATAGTCTAACCTTCCAAGGCAGTTCCTCTCCAAGATACAAATCTTGCAATAAATAATAATAAAAAACAATAGAATTAAAAGCTTCTTAAGAAGATCCCCTTAACTTTCCGACAACCTATTGTCTTTTGATCAGCAACAAACTTATATAACTCGTTGACGATGGAGGCTCCTACTTCGTTATAAATATTGAATTACAAATTAAACACACTTTTTACTTTGTTTTGTTTAAAATTTTTTATTTATTTGGTAAATATCTAATATACTCAGATATTTCAAGTTCAGATTAAGTTAGTGAAAACCCTTTCTAAGAATTGTGTTTGTTATAAAACAATAAATAAATTCATCTACATTTGCTTTCAGATTAATGAATAATTTGATAATGCATTACGATTTAAAAAAAAACAAAATAAAAGATTTTACATTCAGTCTCTTAAATGCGTTTGAATGAAAACCTAAATAAAAGTGATAACTTACTCGATTTCGTAGTTTCTCCTTAAAGAGCAACTTATAAAGCAACACGAGTTTCTCTTTGACAGGAGAAACGTTAACTACATAGAGATTTTTTACTCTAGACGCAAAGCCTTCTTGTAGGAACTTGATAGATTTTCTACAATCTTGCGTATATGCTTTTGCCATGTGGGCGAGTGTCATGTTTGCAACATCTATAATAACAATTTGACCAGCAACAATATGTTCAGTACATGCTATCAGGTACCCTAAAAGAAAAAGGAAATATTAAGGAAAATGAGTAAATTTATTAACTATAAGTTATATCATTTTACGTAAAGAATTCGTAATTTACAGATTTTTGGGCAATGTACTGCTTAAGTTGATGATGAAATAAAAAAATGAATAAATTTACAATTACTCATCAGTTAATCGTTTTCAACTGAGGATTTTCTCCGCACTGATCTGAATTTGATACAAAGGGCAATCAACATATTTCCTATTTTCATTATTTCTATAGTAACTTAACTTACCCATTTTCCAAGTATATCTTAGCAACAAATTAAGGTCGAACAATTCGATGTTTCGATCCCAAAATTTACTGATAACCAATCTATAGCCATCATCTGTTAATCGGGGCATTACGGATATTGAGCTTTATTGAATAATTAATAATTAACATCACATAAAAAAAGAGAAGTATCTTAATTTTATTCTTATCTTTAAAAGTACACTATTGAGTTGAAAGTATTTGAAGTAATTTCACTCACCAAACCCTTAGACATTTTAATTCTTCTTCCGTGAAGGATCGAAACTGCCATACGTTTGGTGCCGCTAGTTGGAATGCAAAATAAACTTCAAATTTTCTTTTCGCTTTTTCTAGGTCATGTTTAGAGTTTCTTAAAACTGATTTCAACATATGCTTTTCTGAAACGAAAAAGATATTTTTTAAAATAAAAATATGTATTGTTTTAAATATTATATTTCCATTATAATTTTTTTTTGTAACACGCTTAACTTTAATAAAATATTTTTCAATGAGTTTTGGTTGATATGTTTTTAATAATACTTACCATAATTTTTTGGGAGGTGCGGTTGAGATTCAATCCATTTCTCAAAGAGGTTCAAATTGTGCTGCAATTTGTGATCATCTATTTCATTAATGTCTGCTTTTATGCGCTTAGCTAATGATTCACTCGGAGGATACAATAGTTTATCCATTTCTTCAATTATTCGCTATAAGAAATACATAGAATGAAAACAATCTATTGAAAATTTGGGTTGTAATTTATAATAAATACACATTTTTATAGGCTAAAAAATTTAATACATGTGTTGCGGTAAATATGCCCGGAGACGTCAGTGGACTGTATTTGGGGTGCCCTTAAAGGGGGAATTTCTCCGGCGCGAGGGTGGCGAATACGAGCACTGTTCACGGGGAGGAATTGAATGGTTGAAGGACACTAACCTTGATCATCCTGCTGTTCTGGACGGCTAGAAATCCCTCGCAGGTGGGACTTTAAACTTCTTCCTCGTGGACGTACACGTACGCGAATAGTAGTAGGAATAATTCGTAAATAATGAGCCGGTGGCGAAACTACGCGAGTAGCCAATATGCAAAATGAAGAAAACGGCGGAGCCAAGACCAACTTTTCGTGTGTTAACAAAAATATATCTATCTTTTATGGCGGTGCCCGAAACTCTTGCTCTTCTTCCGCTAGTGGGTTGGGTGTGTGGGGTAGAAAAAAATAGACAGGCGCATTAGGAGGAAAACGTAAACAGAGATGCGCGCATTTGCCTCCCAATTTTGAATATGAATTTAGTACAAAACATACCCCCCACCCAAAATGAAGATTTTGGAGTTTTAACTATAATTAATGGATAAGTTCCCGAAAAAAGAGGAAAAAACAACAAAAAAATAAAAATAAAGAGAATGTAAACTATGGAATAACGATACGAACAAATATGTACATCAACATTTCTCTCCGCGCGTAATTTAATCTTTAGGTAAAGGTACGACCTTGTTTACGGGCCTTAGAACTTCACCGGCGTGCGTTTTAATTTTAACAATTCTCGCAACTCCGTCCGGGCCGACGATCAGCTGGGAAATACGTCCTTTCGGCCACTCGGTTGGCGGCATTCCAGGACTATACCAGAACACTAAATCACCCTTAGAGAGTGGTTGTGAATTTAAAGTCCATTTCGGACGATAAATCTGCGAGTGAAGATATTCTTTGCTCCATCTCTTCCAAAAAGACTGTATTAACTGTCTTATCAATTGCCATCGATTTAATCTATTAATTTGAAGGTCAAGGATATTGGGTTCAGGACGTGAAAGGATAGGACCACCTATCAAAAAATGGCCTGGGGTTAAATAATCGACGCCATCTTCAGGAGCATTCGAAACTTCACAGAGGGGACGAGAATTCAATATACCCTCTATACGGGTAATTAGAGTAATAAATTCTTCCAAAGAAAGTACTTGGTCACCTACGACACGTCGGAAGTGAAATTTAAAGGATTTCACACCCGCCTCCCACAACCCACCGAAATTGGGTGCGTAAGGGGGATTGAAACACCATTCAATTTGTCGGGTAGCTAAATAATGAGCAATTTTTTCATTGGAATTTTGCATAAATTGTGTAATTTCATTAATTTCTCGTGCAGCTCCTTTGAAGTTACGGCCCTGATCCGAATAAATCCGATTAGGAAGACCTCTTCGAGCAATAAATCTGTCCAATGCCGCAAGACAACCCTCAGTACTGAGACTGGTAACAGCTTCGAGATGTAAAGCTTTAGTCACCATGCACACAAAAAGTGCTACATAGCATTTTATAGTACGAGTCGTTCGTAGGGCAGAGGCTTTGAGATTAAATGGACCTGCAAAATCGACACCTGTATGACTAAAAGTCCGAGAAGGTTCAACGCGATAAGATGGAAGATCAGCCATAGGAGGTTGTACAGGTTGAGCTTTAAATCGATAACAGACTAGACATCGAAAAATACGTTGTCTAATCAAATTTCTGGCCGACGGTATCCAATAATTACGTTGAATAAGAGATTGGACTAACTGTGGACCACCGTGGCATGAGAAAAAATGGAAATGATCTACAAGTAATGTAGCAAGTCTACTCTTACTCGGTATCAAAATTGGATGACGGCTATTACGCGGGAGTTTAGAGTGTTTTAAACGTCCCCCCACCATGACAAATCCATGGGGGTTGAGAAAAGGAGATAATTTACGATATCTTCGAGAACATAAATTACCATCTGATAATGATTTGACATCGGAAGCAAGATGTCGAGATTGAGTCACTTTAATAGAAAGATCTAGAGCATCTTTATATTCCTGACCTGAGAGCGGTCCTATGAGACATTCAGTAGTATCATGAGTACTTTTAATTTTGAGATTGCGAACAAAACGAATAACGTAAGCTAGAATGCGCTGCAATTTTGTTAAAGAGGAAACTTTGTCAAATAATTCATCAAAAGAAGAGGAATCTAGCATAGATAGATGAGACGAAATTTGTACGTCTTTCAATTCTAAAACAACTGTTTGATTTTCGAAGGTTTCGTTTGGCCATTTTGTCACTGAGCTATGGAGAAAATCTGGACCATGCCACCACAATTTACAATTTAATAACTCGGAGGGCAATAATCCACGACTAGCCGGATCGGCTGGGTTTTTAATTCCTGGAACATGTTTCCATAGAGCATCACCTTTATTCTCATGAATCTGCGCTACCCTATTTGCTACAAAAGTTTTCAAAAGATGTGGCGGAGTACGAATCCATGAGAGAGTAGTAGTAGAATCAGTGAAACAAATGGGTGAATCTAACTTAATTGAAGAAAATGAAGGAGTAATTTGACGTAAGAGTTTTGACAACAAACAAGCAGCACCAAGTTCAAGACGCGGAATTGTCCACGGTTTGAGTGGAGCAACGCGAGATTTGGCTATAACTAAATTAACATGAACAGAGTTTTCTGATTCGAGGTGCAAATAAATTACAGCAGCCATTCCAATACTGCTTGCATCAGAAAAACCTATCAGGCGAGCATTTAACCAATTAAGAGAAATTATGCATCGAGGAATTGAGATTTTTTCTATAAAATGAAGTTCCTCTAGAATGCGAGACCAATGTTGAGAAATGTCGGGAGGTAATGTATCATCCCAATCAACATTATCTAACCATAATTTTTGCAATAAAACTTTGAGAGAAAATACAAAGGGACTAAGATAACCATTCACATCGTACGTTCGAGCTATTCGAGACAAAATTCCTCGTTTCGAGGGAATTTCTTTAAATGGGCTGAGAAAATAATGAAAAACATCACGTGTGGGATCCCAAGATAATCCTAACACTTTAATGCTAGACGACGAAGAAGGAATTTTTTGAAAAGTGGTATTATTAAAATCAACAATAGAATTTTTAGAGCTGGCCCACTTGCCTAGCTCAAACCCTCCAAGATTCAAAAGTTTAACGAGTTGTTTGCGGAGTTCGAGAGTAGAAAGTTCATCATCTGCACCACACAAAATGTCATCTACATATATGCTGAATTTTAATGCATTTGCTGCGAGTGGAAAACGTGAACCTTCATCTTCTACTAACCTTTGAATCGTGCGCTGAGCCAAAAAAGGACTGCAAGTAGCCCCAAAAATGACGCGAGTGTGTTCCCATTCACGAATGGGTTCATTCGTCGAAAATCTCCAAAATATATGCTGATATTGGCAATCATCGGGGTGTAAAGAAATAGCTCTGAACATTTGTTTTATGTCACAAGTAAGCGCAACTTGCGGAATGCGAAAGCGGGTAATAACTTGACCAATATCCGACTGCAATTTCGGTCCACTTAACAATGTATCATTAAGACTAATGCTATTACTATCCTTTTCTGCCGGGTTAAAGACGACTCTGATTGAAATCCCGGATGAATTCGATTTCATAACTCCGTGATGAGTTAAAATATATGGAACCGTACGTGTGGCTGGTACTAAATGACCTTGAGAAATATAATCTTCAATATTGTTTCGATATAATTCAAAAAATTGAGGATCGCGGTTAAAGCGAACTTCAAGTTTCAACAATCGATTAATTGCGTGTTCCCGATTGGAACCTAGAATGGGACGAATCCCGTCTTTGAATGGAAACCTTGTAATGTAACGTCCTGATTCACTTCGGATGACAGTTTCTTGAAAATATTTTTCACAAAAGTCGTCTTCAGGTGAAGTATGAGGAGTGGAAGGAATTTCTTCGCTTTCCCAAAAAGAACGTAAAATGTCATTTAAAGAGTGAGTGTATTCTATATTACTAAACATTGAACTAATTGCAATCTGAGAATTAGATTCAGAATGAGGAGCGGAGCCCATAATCACCCATCCAAGGGTGGTACGAATTGCGCTAGGATTGCCCTTGATATGAGCTGGTTCCGAAGGAGTTATATTAAGAACTGAATCTACGCCTAACAAAATGTCAATTTCCGACCTACAATGAAAATTCGGATCTGCTAATTCGAGATTTGAAAAGCGATCTCTAAGGGATTGAGAGAGGGTAGTTGCTGGTAGATCACTAGTAACTCGAGGAATAACAACCGCTTCGAAATTTAGGATTGATTCGAATGAGTTTAAGGGTGCAAGTTTACAGTTCACAAGCCCTTGCGCGCGACCTAGGGACGTTTGTCCAATTCCCTTCAAAGAATAAGGACACTTGGAACGTGATAAACCTAAACGATTTGCTAATTGAGTTGTTATAAAATTTACTTGACTGCCAGAGTCAATTACTAAACGACAATTATGCCACTTTCCATAAATATCTAAAATTCGAGCTTGCGCGGTACCCAAAATGGCAATTGAATTTTGACTTGGAAATTTCGAATTGACCAACGAGACAGATGCAGAGGTGATATCAGATTGTGGTAAGTTATGACAAGAAGTTGTACTAGTTTGTGGTGTACAAGTTTCAGATTTTTTCACAAAATTATTTTCAAAATGCAACAGAGTATTATGACTTTTACTTCCACAAGATTTACAACAATTTTTTGAAGAGCAATTTGAAATATTATGTGTACCGAGACAAGCGTAACAACGTTTTAGTTTTTTGGCGATTTCATAACGTGCTTTGGGAGAACTAGCAAGAAATGAAGGGCATTTGATCAATTTGTGATGATCTTTGCAATGTGGGCAACTAATATTATATGTTTCAGAATCTTGAACAGTCATGTAAGCTCGTCTACGATCTGAGATTTTACTATGAGAATTTGAATTAATTTTAATTTGAGAAGTCGAAGAAGGTGTAATTAATTCCGCGACCGAGCAATAACTACGTAAAAATTCAATCAAATTTTCGAAACGAGGAAATTTCTGTTCTAGATGTTGAGATTCAAAGTCTTTTCTAGTTTTGGAATCTAATAAACGAAGTGAAATTTCTAATAAAATGTAATCTGCAAATTCATTAATTTTCAACGCGTTAAGAGATGTTACATTTGCATCAAGCGTATCTACTAAGTCTCTAATAGCATTAGGTGAATCAGATTTCAAAGGAATTAATTTCAAAATGTTTGATAAATAATGATTTGCAAGACGACGTTTATTAGTAAAGCGATTTATTAAAAGCTGATAAGCGGTATTATAATTTTCTGGAGTGAATGTAACTGTTTGAAGTAAATTGAATGCACTGCCTTCTACATAACTAAGCAAATATGAGAATTTTTCTATGTCCTTTAAATCCGTGTTGTGAATTAAGCTATTATACAGTGCAATAAATGCTGGAAATTTCTCATAAGTGCCGTTAAATTTAGCGATTTGAATTTCAGGGAGATGAGTGCGAGCTAATGGAGAGGATGTAGGTGGTTCAGATTTAATTGTGGGTGCAAGTGACGTGTGTTTACCGAGTGCAGTTAAAATATCGAAATACAATTCATCAAAAGCGGTAGTTAACTGAACGGTATTAACAGTGAAGTCCGAATGCGTAGCCGATAAAACTGCTAATTTATCCAAAACGTTATAATAATCAACTTTAATTGATTCGAGTTCATTTGCACGCAATTTAAATGATTCTAATTTTTTAGGTAATTCAGTAATTAAATTGTAACACATTTGCACTTTAATCCACAAACACTCTTTCTTATTATTGAGAATAGCAAATGCTTTAATATCTTTAGCTAAAGGAGGTGTAATTTTTGTTGTTTCTGTAGTCATTATTGATCGATAAATATAAATCAGCTGATCGACCGCGAAGCAAAGTGGCGAGAATGAAATGAGCAAGATGACCGTACGCGCAAACAATAGGCGCAGGCTGAGAGTGTGACGCGCGATCGTAGCGGAGAGCGATGCTGATGTACAAATTCGACAAAAAAACTATCGCTTTTTTTTTCCCAGAAATAATGAACGCGAATTTAATTTCGACGGATTTTAGAATGAATTTAATAAAAGAGTGAAATATGATTTTCCCGTAAACCCAAATTTAACTCTTTGATCCGGTTCGAAGGACCAATTTTATGTTGCGGTAAATATGCCCGGAGACGTCAGTGGACTGTATTTGGGGTGCCCTTAAAGGGGGAATTTCTCCGGCGCGAGGGTGGCGAATACGAGCACTGTTCACGGGGAGGAATTGAATGGTTGAAGGACACTAACCTTGATCATCCTGCTGTTCTGGACGGCTAGAAATCCCTCGCAGGTGGGACTTTAAACTTCTTCCTCGTGGACGTACACGTACGCGAATAGTAGTAGGAATAATTCGTAAATAATGAGCCGGTGGCGAAACTACGCGAGTAGCCAATATGCAAAATGAAGAAAACGGCGGAGCCAAGACCAACTTTTCGTGTGTTAACAAAAATATATCTATCTTTTATGGCGGTGCCCGAAACTCTTGCTCTTCTTCCGCTAGTGGGTTGGGTGTGTGGGGTAGAAAAAAATAGACAGGCGCATTAGGAGGAAAACGTAAACAGAGATGCGCGCATTTGCCTCCCAATTTTGAATATGAATTTAGTACAAAACAACATGTGATGGCGATAATTAAGAAAAAAATTCTCTTCGTTTTGTATAGTTATTAGGCTTCAGTTATAGTATCAATTATATTATACCGATTGTTTCTAAATGAATATTGGAGGTTTAAAGCTTTGTAGTACTTATTATGTAAAACTTAAAATCATAATTAATACATGAAATGAAAGAGCAGGCCAAAGAGTTCTAAATATTTGATGGTAGAAGCGTTTACTTCGTGCTACATCTTGAACGAGTTGTTATGAAAACAAGATAACTTTGTTTTACCACTATATTGTTTAAAATTTCACAGTGACAAAGTTATCGTGTTTTAATTACAACTTAAAAGTTCTGTTTGTTGGTACGTGCGTGCGCTAGAGGGAGCTAGTAGCAAACTTGCGTTCCCGATGAAGTTCAGATTTGATCCCTCAAGTGATAATAACATCTGTTGATGGTATCATCAGTTTAGAACTACCGACTACTTTTGCAAAGGGAAGAGTACGGGACGACCAAATGTTTCTGAAGAGAGTGTTCAGCGAGTGAGAGAGTCTACCACGCATAGCCCGACGTAATCAGTTCGGAAGTCTAGTCGTGAATTAGCAATTCTGGTGAAGACTGTTTGGAATGTTTTACGGAAACGGAGGTCTAAGAGATCACAGCATTGAGGCAGCTGTTGCAACAATTACACCAATTAATTAATTCATTCATTCATTCTTGGACTTTCATCAATATTTTCATGTACTGATTTTGAATGGCTTTTTTTGGACGACCTGTGTGCTAGTATCACCAATTGATTAAATCTTGATTTACTTTTCCGACTATATTTTCTATGAACAAATTTGTTTAACAATTTAAACGCGTTATTCAATCGTTTAACACTCAATTTTTACTAAACCTTAAATTTTCATTTAAAATTCAATTCAAACATTTATTTTAATGACGTTGGCCAAAAAAACCTGTCAAGCCTTTTACAACTATTAGAATGACAATTAAAGATGCAGGTAGTGAAAATAGATTTGATTATCGCCAGAGAAGATAACCTTCCACAAATGTTGAAGATCATGACAAAATTACGGAATTTTCGCTAATGTTGAAAATGGTATATAAATTACGCAATTGTGTTTTAAAGATAGTATCAATTAGGGCGACATCTAGAAAGTATACTTGTACTGTGTATTAAATAATCCAGGGAGACTTTATTTTAGAAGGGTGAGTTGGCATATTCAGAACGTTACCATATTATAAGTAATGCATTTTAAAGGGCCCTTAATTACTTCAGAATTTTAGAGCTTTTAGCTGGACAGTGGACTAAAAAAGAACATGGTATTATTATTTTCCTATTTATTACAGCTACGGTTTCGATCTATTTTGGATCTCATCAATGTATCGCAGTTGAAACGAGTTTTACTTTTGAGTGTAATAACTCGGTAGGTATCCATAAAGCGAGATAATACTCTTGCCTAAGCGATGCCCTATATCTATCAGAAAAAAAAAAATAACAATCGCTCAAAAATGATTTCCGTCGCTTGGCCGAGAGAAATTCGGCATTGAGATGTGACGAATCATAGATATATGGGTACCAACCTTGTTTCTTTTTTTCGGAAAAACCGAACTTGTAACCATTGTATCGACCGACATTACACTAGGTCGGTCATTTCTGAATAGTACAAGACTATTTGTCAGAAAAAAAAAAGAAAATGAAGGGAAATTAACGCTGAAGACAACGCATTATTCTCCATTAGGATAATACGAGCCCTCATACATTGGTTCAAATAAGAGACTTTTTGAGAAATAAATTAATGAATCATCTACCACAGAGCCTTGATTTGGTTCTAAATGTTTATTATTATAAATCAAAAATAAACTACGAGATTAACGTTTTTCGATTTCTAAAGTAGTAGCTCATGGATTAAAAATGGATGTTTTGGAGGTACCTCAAATCGGAATTGAAAAAAGGGCTTCAAAAATTAGATTAAGTGCATGCAAAAGGGTATTGATCTTCATTGAAAATATTTTAAAAAATAATAAACTCATGCACGATGTATAATTTTGTTGGTATCTATTCCTTAAATATAAATAGGAACCTTCGTATAGCCAATTATTTATTTTTCTCCAGGTACATTCTACAAAATCTTCTTGAAAATATTGAGGACTTGTTAGATTTTTCTTAATTAACATTTTAATAAAACCATATTTGGTGGCAACTTAAAAAAACATAATTAATCAACGTCAACAGGGTACAAGTGGAAGATCATCTAGGATGAACTCTGTCCAATTCTCGTACAGTCTTAATTTTACATGAATATTATTTACATTATTTTTGTACGTATTAGGTTTTTTGTTAGCACAGAATTAAAAAATGCAAATAAATAAATATTAATTACCTATGTTTATATGTTATCATAAACCCTCTATTTTTTTAATAACTTAAAATTTTTCATAGCACACCATTTGTGGAAAATTAAACTATCATAATAGTTATAATAATCTGTATAATATTAAAAATACAATAAATACCTTTCTTAAGTTGTTAATTAATTAATTCCAGACCACAACTTCCGTCGGCTACTGATATGCTGCACAATTTTTTTAATACTGTAATAATGCTTACACGTTAGAAAAGGTGTTTTTTAGTGGGATCTATTCCCATGGGCCTTTTTATAACTTATAAGGCTGTGACTGTGCATAAATAAATGTAACACGTTGAATATATTTTCTTAAAAACAAATGATACTATTAAATAGGTAAGTTAACTGTGACCAAAATACATAGAATAGCAGATTAACTTATTTTGTACAAAAACGTCCTTGGACAAAGTAGAAAATAAATATAAATTTATATTAATTTATATCTAAAATTTGTTTTTTCTTGTCGAATTTCGATTCTTAGATATGTATATAAATACATATACAAAATTATCTAAATAGAAGTTGATGGATAAATTACCGATGCCTTTAATGTTATTTTTATCGTTTTATTGCTTTGATAATTTTAAAACATTCTCAGAGATACATTTTGCACCTATTTACATGAATAAAACTTCCAAGGAGTCAAATGTTAGTTAGTGTTCTGGCAGAGATGAAAGAAGCTATCAAGGATCTGAATATCTGACCAGAAAATGTCTGTATTAATATTATAAAATATTATATATAGATACAGATTCTAATATCATTTGCATGTGTAAACACTGGCTTAGTAATGATGAAACGGAGGGTCTTTTATTGAAAATAAGCACAGAAATACATGAATTAGCATCGTTTTCTAGAGATCTGGACTGTGAAATTTCTGACCTATACTTGTCTAAAACTAAAACAAAAATTATTGTGCTGTACTGGTCTCCGTCGGAAAGTTATGATTATTTTGTTAATGTTTTGAATAATAATTTTAGGTGGTGATTTCATTATCAATTTCAATGAAAAAGTTTCAGATGTACTCAATTATTGGACTTAATGGGCAGCAGGTTAGTTAGAACCATATATTTTAATACAACTTAGTCTAATTGTATGGATAATATTTTTACTAATATAGACTTAGATTGCCGCAACTCATATCCAGCTAATGTGTGTATTATGATTATTTCGGTCACGTATTGGTAGTCAGTAAAAGTGCTCAATCTAAACATCCCAGGCTGGGAACATGGGAAAATAATATACTCTAATACACTCCAAAACATTGATTGGAGTTTTGCAGATGCATGTCCCAAAGATATTAATGTTCAATTTCAATGTTTTATTTATATTTTATGTGAAAATTTACATTCGGGTTTTTCATGTAGCCAATAAATGAATTAGTTAAATAGGAACGCAAAATAAAAATCCTACTAGCTTTATGAATAATTTAAACACTAAGTCTGTCAATTATTTTAAATTTAGAGAGGTATCCTAGGCTCATATTAGAAACATAGTTCGCGAGATATATATCTTCAGTCTTCACAGTCTTCAGCCTTATAGATAATTGTATTAGGAATTCTATATTTCTAGATTTATTTGTACATTTAAAATGTACAACGGTTATTCCAGTACATAAGAAAGGATCCTATGATGGCCCAAGCAATTATAGACCAATTTCCCTATAGGTTTTTTTTTCAAAGATTTTGGAGAAACAATTATTAATTGAAATCCCTTAATTCTTAGCCTTGCATAATATTCTGTCTCCAAGTCAATTTGGATTTGGGCAGGGTTACAGTACGAGCTGTGCAATATTGAAATTAAACGCTAATATTTTAGCTGCGATTTTTGGACTTCGACTCCCACCAAATTTTGCTTAAAAACTCTTATTATTATTATTTTACTTCCTCAGCTTGTAATTTCATACTATTATACCTTACTAATAGTAATAATAAATGGCATTAGTTCAAATAATCTGCCCATTACAAGGGTCAATTCTTGGTCCATTGTTGTTCCTACTATACGTCAATGATCTATATGAAGTACACTATCTTTGTGGCATCAAATAGGGATCTAAATAATGCCAACTTATGGATTATGAGAATACAGTCGGAGGTAGTGGATTGGTTTAGAAGTAATGGTCTAGCTTAATATTGAAAAAACAAACATCAGATTATATTTATTCTTTGTAATTCATCAAGAAATCAAAGCAAATCAGTTAAAATCTTAGGACTATAGAATGACTCCATGAGGTGAAATGAACATGTACATATGCTTGCTTAATAAATTATTGTAAAAATATATCTTCTCAGAAACTTACAACGCTCAGACAATAGCGTTGTTCTAATAACCGTATATTTTGTAACATGCCACTCTTATCTTAACTACAGCATTTGGGCATGGGGGCATGCATCTTTTAAAACTGAAAACTTGTTTGATGTTTTTAATGGCTTTACTCTGCTTTCTAATATTATTGATTAGTGTAAAACATTTGTACCTTGTTATTACATGCAATAAACTAAACTTAACGATCACTCTTCAGATGAGTTCATGTAGATGGTCTCCTAAAAATATTTATATAAAATACCATGCATATATCGAACATAATAATTTTAAAATCAAACAAAATTTTAATCGTAATCACACATTTCACCTGACAAAGTTTCTTTGCATAGAGCACGACATTTATTATTAATTGGTTTGATATCATGTCATTGATGGTGAAGACATTTCTATACCTAATTAACTACACATTGTCTCACGAAATTATATTTTCATTACGCGGATTTTATCAATCTACGGAATTATGTAATTTTAAATTCGTATTCAGCCGGCATTTTCTTGGGTAGTGTAGTTTTTTTTATATATTTGAATAACAGAAAAATGTTTAACTTTTGATTATATATTTTTATAAATCTAAAGTTCCCAGATGGTAATTCGGTAAAATCTAAAATTCCATTAGCAGTTGTCCATCTTTTCACTTTGAAATTTGTCATTTTCGTAAGAACAGATATTCCCATATTGTTATGTTTGTTATCCAATTTTCACTTGTACTTCTAATTCTGCCCAATTTTTAAATGCGAATAGTTTTTGCTATTTTAATCTAGAAGCTTTAATTGTTCCTCTGGTTTTCTCCATTTGCGAACCATTTTCTCTGTTGGTGGTTAACCAAAATGTCTTTCTGCTGCTCTCTTTCCAAATTGTTTTCCATTTAGTTTATATCTTACGTTATATGAAAGTCCTTTCTTATTTTTCTCATTTTTGAATAAATGAAGATTTGTAAAAGTAATTCAAATGAATCGTACAAAAGCGCACACGATTACAGCCGACGATCATAGTGGACAAACAACAAAACAAACAAAAGAGTGGAGGAAAATCGGTGATTTCCTCGCTTTCCGTAAGATAACTTGTCATATATTTGAAAAAATAACGGAAAAAGACGCTTCCAAAATTTGAATCCATTTATAACATGTAGAAAAGCACATCTTATAGACTCCTCCTTCTCATTAGACTCTGAATTTCCAGAAATTCTATCACTTTTTTCTTCTTAATATGTTTGGCTTTAGTTTGTTCTGTTGGGATACGAACCTGAACATTCTGTTCTTTTTTAGCATCGACTAAAATGTGATCAATGAAAATCCGGAACATGAATTGTTACCGAATAAAACAAACGATAACAAATTAATGAAACAAGTACACAAATTTAGACAGAAAGAATCACGAGCGAGGTTCACTAGTTTCCAATGTTCCATATCCATCCACTGTCCATTAAGACATGCTGACAGCTCTTGAATCCTTCATTTGGAATATATTTAAGCAAACATACTATTTTTATCCCGTTTTGGGAGATGTATTTGACTTTAGTCAAATATATTTTTTTCTCCAGCTAACTCACTTAAATAAGAGGTTCATTTATATAAAAAATAATGTAGAAGAGAATTATTATTATTCATTTCTAGATATAGACTGACAGTTAAGTAAGTTTTCTTTATGTAATTCAGGGACTTTGTTATAATATTAGCATGTTGCTTCTCCCATAGTTTATAAGGCAGTCAATTTATAACTAATTTTGAAGAAATGATATTGTTTCATTAGTAAGCAGGATCTAAGAGGATATTTTCTTCGTTGCTCAACATTATTTCGGATTTTAACTCATATACGTATATAAGCGATGTTTATATAGCTAAGTTTCTTGTGCCACGCAAATAGCAAGAGACCCACTATCACAGTGGGCATTCTACTAGTTCTATCTAAAGGGCCTGATGTTTAATATTGATTGGTTCTTAATCTCGCGTATTTGATTAAGAAAGTATACCTAGACCTAATGATTTTCATGTTGCCTTAACAAGCTGCCAATTATTGTTTCTGTTTAGGGGTGGTGGTAGTCCCTCTGTTTGCCTATTCTATCGTTGGCTACTTTCTTGGCTCGATGCTATTTATGTGATCAGAGTAGGTTTGCAGTTGCTGGATCTCCGTAACGTTGGCATCTTACCTTTCTGAAGTCTTAGGGGTAATTTTTTCTGAGGCTATACTGTTTACGTTTCCCTTGTCATTTTAAGCGCCCTTAACGCTACTCTCGTCTGCACTAACTTACCGCTTCTAGCCATGTTTCATAGATGCTTGGCCATTTTCATATCGGAGCTTTTTGTCATTGCTTTCTAGAATTATAACAGAAAGAACTTGCAAAATCTTCCGTAAAGTGATAGTTTTTAGGTTGCTCTGTTGAGATACGATTCAGGTCAGTCTGTTTTAGTACCTACCATGATGCAATCAATTAAGATAATGTTCTTTAATATATTTATCTTCGTTACCGGATAAAACAAAAAATAGTTGTCTGATTTCCTTGTTTAAATGTCAGTTTTCTTCGGACGTTAGCACTTATATTAATTTTTCATTAGTTGTTGTCTTGTTAAGAATGTAGACAGTATGTTAAGGGCTAGTTGAAGAAGTTTACATTAAAAAATTCACAACCTTTGTCACAGCATAACGCCACGATCTTGTAATTCCAAAGTCTTTAAGAGCCAGAATCTAAACAATTTGTAATACTGTTGACGCGCTGTTCTGAAAATTTAAAATGTAATTTTCCTTCAGCTAATGATTTCATTTCTAAAATAGACACAGCAGTCCCAATGATATTCACTGTTATTGTTTAGAGGGATAATATGCTTTGTTTACCTCCTCTGCCTTTGCCCACTCTCTTGGCTCACTGATATTAATGACTTCAGAAGAAGTTTGCTTTTAATGGATCTTAACAACGTTTGCCTTTTATCTTCCCGAGGGCTATACGATATCTATTTCTTAGGCCATGCCCACTTAAGGCTGCTTTATTGTCTGAGGAAACTTTATTATTAAATCTCTGGTCTGAAATTTCAGGATTTTGCGTGGTTGTCTTTAATTTTCTCTGATATGATAGTTATATTGTTTTCCTTTCGGCCTATATTATAATGTGTTCGATTAAGATCATGTTGATATTTTTTACTTCTCTCTTTCTAGATACACCAGATATTAGTTGAATATTAATACAATAATAGTTATCTGAATTTCTACCTTATCTAAGAAAAATGAGTTTACTGTATTTATAATTGAGCTTATTTAGATTTCTTCTGATAAATTTATTTTCCTCTCATAGCTCAGCTTCTTTATCTTGTGACCGTGTTACTTTTCTACCATGAGACTTTTTTATATTATTGAATAATTACGTATTTTTTCTTCAGTTACCTTAATTTCATAGGGTCTACGTAGATAAAAAATTAGTTCTCTCATTTATCCTTTGTATTTATTTTGACGTTGGAAAATATTCTGTTTTCAGGATTCATAGAGAATATTTTTTCGTAGCGAAGCTTCTTGTACAAATGAATGATTTACAATATTTCATGCCCCATACCTCTGTTTGCTCTCTAATAGCTTCTACTTAGATTTAATTTGGGCGAGAAGATTTAATTATAATTACTAATTTCTCTTGACTAATAATACTTTGCACATAGCCTAACATTTATTATTGATTGCTTAGATGTCGCGTCTCTGATTGAGAAGACATGTGTAGAATCGAGGATTATTGGGTTTATTTACAAGGTGACATTTGTCTTTAAACACTCTTGTCTTACAGTTGCTTATCTGTTACCTTCCCAATTCTTCAGGGTACTTTCTCCTGCGACCGTACTTACATGTAAATACTTTGTTATCATAAGCGACATTAACGCTACTTTGGCTTATCCTTCTGCAGTTATTTCCGCATCAGAACTTTTCATTATCAGACCTTATAAAAAAAACATCACCCACGAATACTTTCAAAATGAGCCTTACCATACATCATTTGCCGAGTGGAAGACAAGAAAACATTCACTTCTGTCAGTCTCCACAACCATATTAATAGAATAAATAAAACAATTAACTTTGTTGCCATCACAAAAAAGTGATACCAACAAAGTTAATTGTTTTATTTATTTTGAATTATCAAAATGTATCGCAAAGTGAAACCCTCCACACTTACTTATTTATATTAATAGAGTTGAGGCAAAGACACATAATTCATTAGATTATTAATAACATATCATGGATTACTTATTTTGATAAGAAATTAAAAGCACTTTTTGAATAAGAAAAGGATTACTAGAATGTAAGAGGAGGGAATATACTTTTGCATTAGGAAGGTATTTTTTTATTTAACACTAAAGAAATTGAAGCCATGGTATCTTATAGTAATAGCTACGCCGAAAACGTGTGATTAAAGGTTAAATTTTGGTTTTCAATACGCAATTCTCTATTTGTACAAGTAAAGATCTTGTATTACTTGAAGAAAAAGGTAATTACGTCATAAAATGTGTGGTTAAATTTTGGTTCTGGATATGAGATTCTCTCTTTATACACGTGAAGAACTTAAATAATTAACTGACTTATAACCTACCTGCCGTGAATTTGGACTTTCTGGATGACTACGTCAGAAAGTTTATGCCAAAAACTGTTGTTAACTGCAAGTATGTTGAATTATATGGAACTTGCATTCAAGAAGAAAACTGAAGGCTTTATCAAATAATTGATTTACCATAATATGGCGACTACCTTAAACATTTCTACTTTTGACAACAAAATTGTCTTAGAATATCTCTAATTTAGAGATTGTTTTAGAATATCTCTACTTTAATAATGAAAAGAGTAAACACACAAAAATAATATATGATGAGCAGTAGATTTTGATTGTGGTTATAAATCTTAACATTAAATTAACGAATTTGAGTATGTCGATTAGTAAATTCTTATATATCTTAAAATAGTATTTGTGTTAAAAATATTGCCTTTATTTGATTTTTCGCATTCCAGAATTAGTAAAATTTGAGTTCTAAAAGTAATGTTTTTTTACAATATATTAATATATATCTTATAATTATATTCTGTACATTTATTATTTTATTTATCCTTATTTCCCAACCAGTCTAGAAGTGCCATTGAAAGTAGTTATTAATCTATTGTCAACTTTCTGAAACTTCCCTCAGCTCCATAATCAGAATCGGTAATTTGAAATTTTTTAGGAACTTCTCCAATCAGATGAATTTTTTCCTGCTCGTCAAACCAAGCCTGGTTTTCGTTAAAAATGTCGAGCCATTTAAGATGGATGTCGTAAAGATAGTCACCAGTGCCTCCATAGTCCTTAGGTAGGTTCTTGTCGCTAATGTGCTCTTTGAGCTTTGAAATTCCTCGGTCAATGATAATCTGAAAGATGTAAAAACTAATGCCGTCTTCTCTAAATTAATTTAAGTCTATTACGCACTCGTTTTTGGAGTTTTTCTTTTAAGAACACCTTCACTATCGCTACAAATTTATCCACGTACGCTGGGGCATTCACTATGAAGATTTGTTTTATTCTGGATGCAAAACCTTCTCCAATAAAGTGCAACATATTTTTCAAGTCGACCGTAAACAGTTTTCCAAAGTGAGCGGGAGAAAAGTTGGTTGCGTCCAAGATATAAATATCACCAGCAATGAGACATTCAAAATGCACCCTGATATTGTCTAAAAAGAAAATACATTGAAAATGTTTAGTATAATAATATTTAATTTCTGCTTTCAGATGACAGGCAAAACAAAAATATATACAATAATAAATAATAACATTATTACAGGCATATCTGAATATAAACGCAAATCTTTTTAAAGTTAAATATTACAAGAGGATTTTATTTTTACTTACCTAGTCTAATATTGTTTCTCAATATTAATTTGCAATCATATAAGTCGAGGTTTGGATCGTGTATACCATAAACAACAATTCGATAACCGGCGTCTGTTAGGTGTGGCATTGTGGCAAGTATACTATACAATAAAAAAATTAAATAAAAAAATATAAAAAAAAGTTGAATGAAAATACATAATACGATGGTTTTCTTTTATATTTCGAGAAAGGCCGATCCAGGTGCTGCCATCTGACAACCGACGTTTCTAATTTGAACTTATCCATGCGATATTTAATTAAACAATGGATTCTGACACTAGGAAATATGTCCATGTATTTTTTATCAATTAAATTTGCTTCAAGGTATGGCAGACCATTTTTGGTCTAAAAATAATGGTTTTCTAAGCAAAATAATAAGTTTCTTACGTAGAACCAACTATAGGTTTACGCTAATTAATATTATAAAATCCTAATGTAAACTAAATGTAATTTAAAATGTTAAAAACTAATTTAGAAAGTTTATTTTTAAGTTAAATTATTTTATGTTTTAATATTAATTGAATGACTTTCTCATTTATCACTTGGTAAAACATGTTGAAGGTTTAAATTAAATTACACTTGGTTTGTTTCACATTTTTTTTCTGAAACAAACCAAGTGTAAATTAATATTAACGTTATGAAATTATAACATATGATCATTTAAGATTATTTAGGGCCATATCGACATCCAATAACCAATCGAGGTCATATAGCAAGATCATAAAGGATCTTAAATAGTCAATTAACGTTATTTAAGATCATTTAATGATTTTTTAAATAATTTAGGGTGATCTGATAATTTTAAAACTATAATGGTCATTAAACATTATTTAACCAGAGAAGGTCATATCTTTAAATAATTACTGACAGGTGTCAAACTGTATTTCATTATTTAACATTATAAAGGTCACCTGAGGATGTTTCAATTACTGGAGTTGAATTAAATTTTATCAAATATCATTCAATGTTATTTATAGTTATTTAAGGTTATTACACAAACACTCAAAATCACTTAATATAAAACAAGGATAATTTAGTCATTGCAGATTATTTGAAGTTATCTAATCATATCATAATTAATGGGCATTCTTGATTATTTCGAGCCATTTAAGTTCATTATTTGGCTATTCAAGGTCACTCAAGGTCATCCAACGGTCTTTTAAAGATTATCCAAGGATATTGAATTCTAACAGTACTGAAAATGTTAATATTTAAATAAAAAATAAGTTTCGCACTTTTTTCACTCAGTTTATTTATTGCTAAATTCACATTTCGGCCAAACTAGTGTTATATGAAGTTATTTAAGTTAATATAATAATAATTGATGGTCATTTATATTGATCTGAGGAATTTTGAAGGTCCTATTAAAGATTACTTAAGGCAACTTATAGTAATCTGACGACCTTAATGTTATCTCCCTTTTTTGGCAGTTCATTACATTTTTAGCATTATAAACTTATAATAAGAAATTATGTTCTATTTATACTTACTTGTTTTTAACAATCTTCAACTCGTCTTGGTTATAGGGGCGAAACTGGAAGAGATGCGTTGCCTGATGTTTAAAAATAAAATAAAACTCGAACTTTTTCTTCGCCGTTTCCAAGTTATTTTTTGTTCCGCGCAGATATGCTTTCAGCATGTTTCTATCTGAAATAATTAGATAATTGGTTATGTTGGAACATATTTTATTAATTTTTTATTATTCATGATGTATCAATCATCGGTACTGACAATTTTGGCAATAAATTTAGGATTTAAACAATTTGTTTAGGTTTAAATATTAATTAATTTTTCCCTGTCAACAACAGCCACGAACCGGTTTTGATCTATTTTAGATATTATTGGAGGCAGGGAAGCTAGTTTTATTTTGGAGTATTTAACTCTCCGGGTCAATTTCTTCGCCAATCAACATATTACCATAAATATGCTATCTATTGTCTAAGTATTGCACTAGATCCCTGTTTGAGTGAATAATATGTTTGCAACTGCGGTACGTTCAGGAAGGATAGTTGAAGTCGAAGCCGATAAAATACAGGCGTTAATCGAAGCAAATTATTATTAGTCGCAGAAATATTAAACATTTCTCAAATGACAGTGGAGAGACATTTGCACAAGCTGGGATATTTGGGTTCTACATAAACTCACAGAAATTATTTTAAAAAAGCGCAAAAGCTCTCGAAGTACAATGTAAATGATCCATTTCTCAAACTTATTGGTGCTACCATAGAATCAAACCATCAATACTGTGTTCTGTTGCCAATTGGACAAATTGAGTGAAGCTATCAACGAAAAGAGGCCAGCATTTCTATATCGTAAGGATGTTGTGTTCCACCATGAAAACGCGAGATCACACACATGTTTAGTGTCCCGCAGAAGTTGCTGGAGCTTGGATATGATTTCATGGACCATCCGCCAAACTCACCAGACCTTGCACCGTTTGTTTCGATCTTTGCAAAAATTAATTAAGACAATGGCATCAAGCAGCACTTGCTTAAATTTTTGCTGAGAAAGGCCAGAAGTTTTTTGAGCGTGGCATTATGATCTTACCCAAAAGATGGCAAGAGGTCATCGAAAAAATTGGTCAATACAGAACTGAATACAATTATTTTTTTGTATAAAAAATTACTTTTGATTATTATAGTAAAAAACCAAAATGACTTTAGACTCAACTCTATTGTTCATGATTAAAGCATCGTCAACATTATAAAATAATGAAATGAATTCGAAGAATGACATGGAAGGAAGCATAAAAAATCTAAGATTTGGTAGAGACTTCAAAGTGAAAATTTACTGTCAGAAGACGTTAAAATCTCGTATTTTGGGAAACGCAAGAATTCAGGCTATTTTGAAGAAAGTGGATGTTGGGTTTATTGCAATGACATTTCCAGTCTGATAAACCAACTTGGGGGCACATACAATCACGATGATTGGAGGCTTTTTATTGATTTTTCCAAAAGAAGCCTTAAATCTGTTCTCTTGCACAATGCTTTTTAATCGATACCGGTTGCCTATTTTGTGCAAATGACAGAAAGCTACAAAAATCTTAAAGTACTGCTTGAAAAAATCAAATACAATAATAATAGTTGGAATATTTGTGCGAATTTGAAAATTGTTGGACTTCTACTAAGACAGCAGTCAGGGTATACGAAGATGTTTTTTATTTGAGTGGGACAGTTGATGTAGAAATCAGCCTTGAAAGAAAAAGGATTAAATAAGAAGAGATAATTTAACTCCCGGATTAAAAAATGTTCTGCACGCGAGTCTTGTTGATCCACCAAAAATATTGTTACCTCCACTGCATATTAAACTAGGATTAATGAGCAATACATTAAAGCTTTAAATAAAGATGGAGACTGTTTCAAATAGCTTCGTGGAAAATTTCCCGTGATCTTAGATGCAAAACTAAATGAAGGCATTCTTTCCGGTCCTCAAATATGGAGATTAACGAAAGAATTTGTTAGTACCATGACCGAAACTGAGAAAGATGAATGGATTTCATTTGTTAATGTTATTAAAGGTTTCTTGGAAAACAACAAGGATCCTAACTACAAGGAAATTGTGAAAAACATGCTATAGAAATTTATGGATTTGGGATGTAATATGAGCACGAAAGTTCACTTTTTACACTCGCATCTTGATTACTTCCTCGAAAATCTTGGTGATGTAAGTGATGAAAGAAATGGAACGCAGGTATAAAGGTCGGTGTAATGTTTCAATGATGGCTGATTGCTGCTTGTCAATAAAAAGGAACAATCTGGCCCTGAAATACAGAAGGAAATCCACTAAACAAAGTTTTTCGTCCAAGAGAGAAAGATCTTCTGGGAAGAAGAGAAATTAAAACTTATTTAAGACGTATTCCAAGTTGGTATACTGTTTGTAATTTGTGTTTGCAATATTGATAAAAACAACCTTACGTGATAGGGCAAAATGATACTCCTATTTGAATTCAGCAGATCAAAATTGTACAAAATCAGATGTCAGATCGAAATCAACTTTCAAAAAGCCAAAATTTGTTGGTCTGTGGTTTGTAGACGGTATTGTGCTAAAGATGAGGTTGTCTGATTTTGTTTGACATGTGTTTATGTGTTTTGCTATCCTCACGCCTATTCTCCTATTGGTTTGGGATTTCGTAGAAACTTTGACTTTCGAAAGGGATTTTATCTTTCTGGCTGTCTGTTATGTCCCGTATTTTTTTTGTTGTCGTTAAGGATGTTGGGATTCTATGTTTTTTTAAAAGACGGCCAATTTTGTCTGTTATGCCTTTAATGTATGTGAGTGATTTTTTGATTTTTGTAAAGATTAAAGATTTTCTTTACATATACATTTACAAAAAAAATAGTTTACAAATTTAATAAATATGTATTTTTTTTTGCAATCACTCCTGGTGTTTTTTCCCCCCTTCCTCGCCTCGATGGTTTGGTTTTTTCTTTTTGTTTGTTTCATGATTAATTGGTTGTTTAGGATTTTATTTTTAAGTTTTAATTTGAATGGAGTATATTTTAGTTTTTTTATGTAGTCGTCTAGTTCATTGTATCGATTTATGCTGTCAGTTGTTAATAGTTGTGAGTATTTTTTTGTTGTGTATTTTTCTGTCCTTAGATCTGATCTTCTCCTTGTTTGGTAATTGTGGAATTCTCTATTTGATTGTAATTTTATACTGGTTTTGATTAGATTGTTTTTTATTTTGTAAATCATTATTAATCATGTTTTATCATGTTTTTGATGTTTAGTTCTTGTGTGTGTTCATAAAGTTTAATTGTGTTGGTTTTTTTGTCTAATTTGTATAATAGTTTTAATATTTTGTTTTGTTGTATTTGTAACTTATTTAGGTTCTTTTTAGTTGTATTACCCCAAACATCTATTAGATAATTATTTAGGGATGTAAATAGTGCATGGTAGATTTGTTTTCTTGTTGTTGTTGGAATGTAGTTTTGAATTTTTTTATTGCTGCTATTGTTCTGGCGATTCTTTTACTTAATTGATTTATGTGTTCGTCCCATTTCAGATTGCTTTTTATTCTTAGTCCTAAATATTCTACTTCTGATATCTGGTTTATCTTTGTTCCTTTTATATTTCGTCGTTTTGTTGATGTAATGGATTTTGAAACCATTCTGGGCTAGTGCTTGTCTAACGATTTTCATTTCTTCAAGTCTATGAGTCGGATCTGCGAGACGTTCTGATCTTGTAAAAAGTGTCTTGTGTGACTGATTGCTGTGCTGGCTGGTGGTTTGATTCTGCGTGCAGGTATCTGTTTGTATAGGTCGGTTTTCGGAAAACAGTGTGTTCCAGGGATCCTGGTTTTCTTATTAAGAGGATGTCAAGGAATGAGATTGTTTATTGGATTTTAGGATGGATGCTGATAAGATGTAGGAATTTTGTGAGTCGTTTATCACCATGTGGCCAGATTACGAATGTGTCGCCTACATATAGTCCAGCCATAGAGAAGGGGAGGGCGATAATGGAGATCCCATAGGTACTCTATCTATTTGTCGATATCTTGAGCTGTCATACATAAAATAACTGTTTGATGTACAATGCTTGATGAGGTCTAGTTTGTAGTACAGAATAAATTGGTACCTTCGTTCTACCTGATGCAGATTCTACTAATGGTTGTATTTCAAAAGTATTTTGCCAGAAGTTGTATTGGCGAGTATTTCGAGTTGGTAATCTATCTGAGCGTTGTATTTTCCTTGTGTATCTTTGGTAATCCGTAAAGTTTAGGGCATTTCGATGTTTTCTCCTGGGGTAAAAGCTAATTCTTTGTATTTGCATCCAGTGGAGAGGCATTAATCTTGGCTTGAGTTGTCTTTTAAAGATAAGTAGTCGGATCAGTAGTAATTAGGGTCGTCTAGAACTAAATACATTTTTGCGTGGTAATCCGCTCTGTTTAGAACAGTGTTTTCCAACCTTTTTTGTGCCATGCCCCACCTAAGCCTTTCTAAAATTCTTATGAATTGAATTGTTCATTTAAGGAACTTAAATGATAGGCTTTAGTTAAGAAATCACTAGGAAATTGTTAACGAAACACAGTAAGTAAATTTTCAAAACATATAATGAAAAACTGAAATTCAAATTTGAAATAATTTTAATAAATATCATATATAATATATATCATTTTGTATTTCTGCGAGTTCTTCTTGATACTGCATATATGATATATTAGACAAATCCACTAACATTGGCCGCATCATGTTTGAAAATCAATTTGTTGTAAGTCAGAAAATCTTTCATTTAAATCAGCTGACAGAATTTTTGTTGTTTCTGACATAACTCAATATGGGCAATCAAACCAATCAAATATCTTTGTTCTTGCATCGACAAGTTTAATTTGTTCCTTGAAGTTGTTTATTTAATATATTTAGTTTTGCAAAGATATAGATTAAATAACTCACCAATGCTTTACAATCGACTGTTAACAGATACTTCATTTCATATTTGTCGCTTAAAAAATTACTAAGAGTATCAAACAGTTCCATACATATTTTCAAGCAGTTCCTTTTGGAGAGGGAAGTAAAAATCTCATAGGGCCTGCATTTTGTTCATCACAAAATAGCTTGAAGAGACGATAACATTTGACATTAGCTTGATTAGCATTGATACACTTTATTACTGAATGTAGTACTTTTAGAACAAACGAGACGTTTATAGTTAACAAGTTTTTGTATGAATAACACAATGCACAAAAATAATTTCTGGATTCTCATCTTTCATCAATTTTAGCATCCATTTTTCTTGCTTATTATATTAGGAGCACCATCTGCAGCACAAGATGTTATATTTTTCATTGGTATATTATTGACATCTAAGTAGTTTTTAGCTTATTATATATCTTTGGAGGTAATGGCACTTTCTAATCTTTTAGAGAACAACATTTCTTAAGCAAAATACCAATCAATATATCTTACGAAAGTTATCAATACTGCCTTATTGTCTCTAAAAGTTGATTCATCCATTTGCACTGAGAATTTTCTTGTTTTCAGTTTCAACAAGTTGTTTTTCAATATCTTCACAAAAATTTCTCTCCTATAGTATGATTTTTTATATAGAGACTTTATTGTTTTTCTCTTTTCAAAAAAATTTCTTTGTTGGAAAATAATTCAAATTAATACGAGCACTATGTTTCGCCTTCAAATTTGCTTTAAGACGACCTCATTTCATTGATTCGTTGGTCAAGCATTGCTGGCATAAAGGAAACCGCTCAGCGGTTATGGACCCAAATTTTAAATATTCTTCGGAAGTTATTTCTTGCTTGCGCCACTCATTTTACTAAAATTTTTGTTAAAATTAATTTAATGTGACTGGTTTGTTATGATTAACAACGAGCATTTCTGCTGAAGGTTTTACACATTGCAATCCGATTTCGATGGAAAAATCGGATTTGAAAGAGTCCATTTGCTTAACAATCAAATTGTCCCCTGTGGGGCGTGGGCCCCACTTTGAGAAACACCTGTTTAGAACGACTATCGCATTTTCTTTGTTTGCAGATAGAATTATTATGTGAGTATTATTTCGGAGTGATTTAAATGCCTGGAATTATTTTCGTAAAATCTTATGTTTTAGGGATTTAGCCCTTCTGAGGATTTGTGCGGTATTATCTCGTCAAATTAAATCTGGACGAGGCGGGATTAAAAGAGCATGGAATTATAATCAATGATGCAAATGCAATTAACAATTATTTTATAAGTATTATGACTAGTACAACCATCCCTGAGCTTATAAGTAATTATGATGAACATAAAATTCCTTAATTCACTTATTATTTTTATTAATACCAGATGTACATTTCGAGTACTATGTACTCATTATCAATGGTTATAAGTAATGACTGATAACATTTCTGAAATTTTGTATCGTATTAAATGCTACAGGAACAGATAATTTTATTATCCAAAAACTGAATTATGCTAAACTTAACACATATTATTAACTGCTGCATTGAATCATCCATTTTTATAGTAATAATCACTCCCGTTCCAAAAGTTAATTGTCCTACTACTCTTAAAGACCTGAGGCCTATCAGTATTTTACCAGTTCTATCTAAATTATTAGAAAGTGTGCTACTATCCCAAGCCACAAATTGTTAACTTCAACACAATCTGGTTTTAGACCTAATTAAAATAGTTCAGCAGCTTTGCTTACTGTTTTAGATAACATATTTACTGTCACCGACAAGGGTTATTTAACAGCTTTAATATTGTTTGACTATAGTAAAGCTTTTGATGTCATTAATATTAGATTATTATTAGCCAAGCTTCAATACCTCAATTTTGATACTAATTCAATTAATTTAATTGCTAGTTTTTCATCAAATCGACATCAACAAATACAAATCAATAATATAGCATCTAATTATGTTGAAGTTAAGGCAGGTGCACCAGAAGGATCCATATTGGGCCCGATCCTTTTTTTTTATTTACACTATTTCGTTTATATGCATCTTGAATCACTGCACTGCAAATTTATATGCCAACTGGTTTATATACTTTTAAACCAGAAGACACAGTATTGGAATATATAGGAATATTTCCTCGGATTTTTTAAAACTGTTAGAGCTCTCTCGTAAGTACTCTCTCTCGATTAATGAGAGTAAATCTTCAGCAATGGTATTTGGACATTGTAGCTTACGAGATTCAATAAAAACACAACTTCAAATAAAAATTAATGACATTGCCCTGTCATTTATAGAGTTAATTTACAATTTAGGCTTGGTTATTGATAAAAACTGTTCAAAATGCACATTAGTAAATGTATTTCTAGATATTTTCAGAGCTTAAAAGTGATTTATTCCAGTAGACCCTATTTAACTGTTAAAACGAAACGTATGCTCTGGGGTTCGACCTATTTAAATTTTGCTGATGTTGTTTATAATTCTTTGCTAAAACAACAAAATATTGTATACAGAGTCCAAAATTCTTCAATCACCATTCATCAATTCATTAATTCGAATCATCCAGACTGTTAAGCTAGCTAGCAACATTATTTATTTTAGACATAACTTAGAGTCAAGACAGGGCAGAAAGACCGACGGTCGATAGCCCAAACGGACAGACTAACCATATTGTTTATTACTTATATATTTCCTTAAATTGTATATAATTGTTCGAATAAAGATGTTGTTCTCTCTCTAACATAATTATTAGTTTTATTTAACATATTAATGTGTTATTATACAAGGCGCCTTGGGCAAATCATAATTACAACAAATTAAAAAAATTGCCTTTAAACACTCAACTCTTTATTGCAATAAACCTGATGATTGATAATTAGTTGTGGCAGCAACTATTAAAGTATTATTCACTTAATTAAAATAATTTCTCTATATTTTTAGGAAATAATTGATTCCTTAATAAAATAATAGGAAAATTAATCCAAAAATTTAAGGGTTACGTTTTGAAAACTAAAACATGTCCATAGCAAAATATTTGATCTTTGTCTTGTAATAAAGAAAAAAAGATTTTGGTGACTTTATTACAAGTCAAAGGAAATATATTTTGCTATGTATATGTAAATTTGAGTTTTTAATCGAAACACTTAAGTTTTTGGATTAATTTTACTATTGAGATGAAATACGTCCGATGAATTTGTTGAAAATTTTGCTTTCTATCTATAAATATCACAACAGGTGTACCTCAAGGGTAACACTTAAAACCATTCGATTAAGGAGATCTAATTGTAATTATTCATTTCTATGCGTATGACCTCAAAATATGTTATCGATTTATAATTATTATTAATGTAGAATTAACACTTGATTAATAATACGATTTTGAGAAATTTAAAAGTTTGAAAATATGTACAATTTTCATATTACATTACTATTTTCATTTATTTATTTTTTAATTAAAATTACTTTTTAGACAAATAATCATTCAAACGAAAAGACACATCATTAAGTCCAAATGCTTTTTTATACATTAAAAAATTATAACATAGTTAAGCCAAAAAAGATTAACAACAACAGCAAGTAACTGTAGTGAATGAAAAACTTGCTCTAATTATACAGCGTGAGCAAAAATAAGCTTCACGTAGCATTGTTCTTCAAATAAAAATAAGAAATTAATTTTCAAAAAAGTTTGTAGCCACACCTTTATTTCTTAGAAAACTATGATTAAATCTTGTCTGAGATGAATAAAAAACATCAATTAGAAGGTTAATTAACATAATAATGATTCACCACGTGTTAAGTGAGAATTTAATTCATCCTAAAAAAATCTGTTGTATGATAAGTGATGTAATATAATGCAATTGGTCCGTCTAAATATTCAAGTAAAATTGGTTCTCCTGTGTGATGTCGAGGCACATGGAAATGGATAATCTAATTTAAGAACGAAAAGCATTTAATTTTAGTATTGACGACTTTGTAGCAAAACCACAATTGAAAGAAAATTCTACGATCAGAGAGATATTAAGCCAACTTATTGAGCAATTGTTTGCGCAGATGCCTTGACCCAGACCTTAAATGAAGTGGTAATGTCATCTTTAAATAATTGGTAGCACATAATTTTTGATTGCAAACCAATAATGTTTTTCACATGTTTGCTAATCGTTAAGGCAGTGGTGTTACGGTGTACTCCAGATATTTGATTTAATTTTCTTGAATCACGACTTGCAATAAAGCTAAACATTTTGACGTATAAGATTGGATTGCGCAAGTATCTGATCCCTGTTAGATGAATTTGTGATAACATTTTGTTGAATGGTATACAAATTAGGTTTGCGAGAATTTGCTGTAGACAGTATGTAGCCCTCTTTATTATCTTTAGGCAGAAGACGGTAGTCTCTCTTAATTATTGATGAAGATCTTAGGGTTCATTCAACAATAGGAATACCACGACCAATTAACTCTTGATTGTATTTATCATTTAACCACCTTCTGACTTCACGACTGGAGTGGGTTGGTGCATCATCATGCTGTTATATTAAATTGCGCTTAATATCCAGTGTTATAACCTCAAGCAAACCGGGAAGTATTTCATTAAAAAAATGAAGATTACTTTCTGTAATTAATCTTTTGGGTGACTAAGCTAGTCTTGATTCAATTATTCCCAGCCAAACATTCAGTGAAAAACGATACTAATGTCCAAATGGTCGTTTTTAAGGGGGTTTACATGTGCTCATGTCAATTGTGAGTATTAAGTAATCTACTTCTTGTGAACACTACAGAATATTACCGTGGAAGTCGAGTTGTTCTTCGATTCTAGCTAATAACCAATTACAAACATGTATTCTTTGCCTATACTCCCCATATAACAAAGGTTGTATTTTACAGAACCTGTGAGGATACCGGTAATTAGCTTCTAAAACCTGTCTTATTGTTGTTAATGTTAAGTAATCTTGTAGTTTCTCTAATGCTGTAGCCAGGATTTTCAGTGACCATATTTAGAATTGCTTGTTCTAGATTAGGTGTGTGCATCCTGTCTTATTGGTATTTCATGTCCACTTTCCCTTAATTTTCTGCCTAACCTCGAAAATACGTGACTCGAAAGTTGACGACGATTAAATAATCTGGCATACTCAGCCGGGTGGCCGTTAAAGATCTCCTTCGCAAACTTAATGTGCATCAAAAAACTTGTTTTAGAAAAAACAGCCCCCTTTAATGTTACCAGTTTTGAATTTTGAAGGCTTCGATGCTCGTTCAAGAAGCCTTTATAGTTTTATTGTAATAAGATTTTTGTGTGAAGAACAACACAACGTGAAGCTTGTACGCTTGTTAGGGTGGCTAAATTTATATTAGGTCTAGCTTAAATTCAGTTAATTTGAGTAAGGTTATTTTAGGTTAGGTTACAGTAAGAGTTTTAGGTTAATTTCATTGTGGTAAACAAAAAGAAATTTTCCGATTAGATAAGGTAATGGTAGGTTGGATAAATGTCTATTGAATTGAGGTAAATAAAGCTAGCTTATGTAATGTTACTTTATATTAGGTGTTAGTTATTTTAAGCTAATACATAAAATTATTATTATTTTTCATATTTTAGTATAAAATAAATTTTTGAAGGCAATACTAAATTTAATCGAAGAAATAATTACAAAAACTTTTGGTTTGAAAACAATAACAACATTATAAAAAATCTAAACATAAATTATAGGATATGCATATTAATAACATACTTTCAAATGCAGCTTGTAACTCATTTGCAAAATGCTACTTTTTGCAAGATATTGATAAAAAATTATTTCATTATTCAAGGTTAAATGAATTACAGAATCAGTATAACCAGCGTTGGTTTTGTTTTTATGAATCACGGATACAATGTTTAAGGAAACATTGAAATAAAAAAACACATATTAACAATTAAAATTAGGTATTAGTTTGAAGAGATATGTGTAATTTTACATGCAAAGTTTTATTAGTGCCAATATTTTTAGTTATGCCCAAAGTAATTCAATAAAAATTTACTTATAATTTTTACATATTCTAAAAACAACTAAATTTTAAAATGTCACAGTGACTTAAAACATTTATGTACACTAATAGGTCTACAAAAATTTCAAAGAAATACGCCAGAGAGGCAAAAATATTGCCTAAGTGTAATAAGTATTATAACCAGCTACCAAGTGTAATGGATCAAGTGAACACTATCTTTAAATTTTATAGCAAGAAAAACTTATTTGGCAAATAATTTGATCAATCATCAAAAAAAGAGTCTTCATGGAGCAATTGTTATCGGAAGAATAGAGGGTGAGAATGGAAGAAAACATATTTTGTGAATTTAAGTATTTCCAAATGCGACCAAAATTTTTATAGAAAATTATAATATATTATTACCTAATATCTAAGTAATTTTGAACATTCCAAAATTCTAGTATTCTAGTATGGTACGTTGGAAAATTTAATGTATTCCGGCGGCTAGGTGGATTATATGGTATATAAATTGTATACGAGCTCGTTTTCTATCGAATAATTTTAAATAAATGGTATTATAGTCTGAAAATTTAATTTTTTGTTCTATTATTATTTGAAATAAAGTTTTAAAACAAATAACTACTCTAGTAAATTTAAAATATTAAATATCAACACAGTCGCCTTATTTGTTATGAATGCTTTTTTCATCAATATATAATTAAACTTTTAGCTTTAACATATAAACAATGAAATAGATTTTTGGAAATTTAAATTGCTAAAAATTAATTTTTAGGTTTTATGAAAATTTTGATTAACTGAAAATATTTAATAACTTAATTTTGTTATATAATTTAAACGCAAAATGTTTATTAATAGTTTAGTTACTTAATCAATTTAATTGCTAATTAGGTCATAATTTTCTCAAGAAAAAAACACTTTCTTTACAAAGTACTTTTATTTAATAGTTATATTTTCGAATTCTATAATTAAGCTATTAATAATTATTACATAGTACTATAAATACTAGCGTATAAAAATAAATATAAAAAATGCATTATAGTAACCTTCAAATTTATATATAATATTAAATTTTAACGGTGAGAGTATAATAAATATTTTAATTGCTTATTAGTGTTTACTGCTTGATAATATTTAAATACCTAAACTATAAAAATGTATTATTATATAAATGAGAGTACTTACTGTAATTTTCAGGGAGATGAGGTTGACATTCAACCCATTTTTCTAAAAGTTGTATATTATGCTCTAATTTTTTATCATCCGTTTCATTGAGCTCCTCTTTTATACGATTAACAATACTTTTATTCGGAGGTAATAATAAATGGTCCGTTTTCACTATAAATCTAAAATAAAAAATACATATTATAATATAATTATTTAAAAAAATGTTGACATAAAACCGTTGATTGAAATATAGTACAATATTTTTAATTTAGTGGCTAAATAAAGTCTTAAAAGTATTTCATTTATGATTTAAGATGTATAACGAAGTAGAAGCCTTCAGCGTTAACAGTTTGTTTAATATTTATTGATATACCTGTTTTCCATGATTGAAGGTGAATTTACGCAGATCAGAAGCCACTGTATCAATGGCGAAATAAATTAATGTTTTTCGATAAATAGGTATATAAACTGCAACTATTATTAATGACCTTCGCCAGGAGTAAAGATCACGTTATCGAACGAAAGTATACTAGTTTTTTTTGGCAGGAATTTAAACCACAGTAAAAATAACACACATTTTCAAATCCCTTTATTATTGCTTCAAATACGCAATAATTATTTCGCCACAGTGTGGTGAAACAATTGTTGCGAATTTGGTAAACATTCATAAACCGGAAGTGGATGTTTTCTCGAGGCGTTTTTTGTTTTTTGTCGATATTTTTCTAAATATAAAAAATATTACAAAACTTTTCAAACAAAAGTTAAAGGGAATAATAAATAACGTTTTATAAAAACATTTTTTCATAAAATTCTTAATTTTCGAGAAATTTTTTATTTTTAAATATTGACATTTTTCGCCAATTGCTAATAAACTATTGGCGTTACATAATATTTGTGTTACAAATAATTGTAGAGAATTTAAAAGTGATCATATTATTAAGAATACACTTTTTACGTAAACCTCATAGTTTTCGAGTAAAATATAGGGAAAGTAGTTTGATGGCCACATCACCATTTTGTAGTCTTAGCGAGTCTTACTAAGACTACAAAATGGTGATGTGGCCATTCTTGTAGATTTACGAAATGTTTTCGTGTTTTTCTAATTATTAATTTGTCTTGACAAGTCTTTCTGAAATTTATAAGTACGTCTTCACTTTAAACGTCTTAAATATTAATTCTCCTCTTCACGTACTCGAATATTACAGAAACATCTTCACTGTGCTATGACAAAAACATATTTTTTACAACGCTGTTTGAACACCTAGAGATAATCATTGTAGCAAATCAATTATTTTCATCAGGTCCATTCATTACTTCTTAATTTTATTGATCCATAGGATAGAAAAGACCTCCTGAACTAGTCTTACCAACAGTGATCGCAGAGGAGTGGTTTTTGTCCCTATAAGTCTCCGACACTACCCTACTATAAGAGTGTCCATGATATATTTCCTATCTTCCCTTCAAAATAAAAAATAAAAATCAAGTCCATTATAACGATGTATAAATGTACATCTAAACAAAAACGTTTACTTTGTTGATATCACACTTTATTTTTGAGTGACTCCAGTTTCATTTTCAAACTTAAAGTAAATTTAACTACGATGAAACATAGGAGTGGAAGAACATTTATTATGGAATCCGTGTGCAATCAAAATTTTTGTTATGTAAGCACAGTGGATAAATAAATACTACTACTATAGTTTAATTTACTTTAAGTTTGAAGATGATGAGATAATGATCTTGTCACTTAGAAATAAATTGTGATATAAACTAAGTAAACGTTTCTGTTTAAATTTACAAGATGTATCACGAAGGTAACGCCCTCAACCATTAATCAATTATAAATGTACAATTTTGAGAAAAATTTCTCTAAAAAAGTTTGTGAAATGAAATTATTTTCACTGGATTTGTTTCATAAAAACTTTAACACTGTTCTTGAATGTTATAGTTATTAAGCCAAAAGTTTTAGCTTCAATTTTAATGCATATGTAGGGTGGTTGGGTGCCTATTATCCCACCCACCATTCCTAATATTATCAGCATCAATTTCTTATTGCGAAATAAAAATAATAATTAGAAAATAAATAAAACATATTTTTAATAATTAATATTGAGAGTAATAAATCTCTATGAGCATTTCTGCACTGTTTTACAGAAATGCTCAGAGAGATTTATTACTCTCAATATTAATTATTATCATTAACACTGCACTAGATATTTCAATATTTAATCATATTTTTATTTAAATTAATTTTTTTAAGTAAATCATTGGTCTATATATTCACTATTTGTTTTGAGTTATGTGAAGTAATAATCACTAATAAAACACGATTTGATTTCCTTTCTTCACTAATTTATTTTTAAATAAATTAATAAATAATTAAAATTGTAAAAATAAATTAGTGAAGAAAGGAAATCAAATCGTGTTTAATTATTGGTCTATATGTTTGTGCTTGGAGGGTGGGATAGTGACTACCCACCTTACATATGCTTAAATACTTCAATCACTGTGACTGCTTTTGTTTCTAAAACTTACATAACATTTTTTTTGGAATGCCATTTATATTTAAATCCAATATTGTAGTTTGAGTTTCAATGTATATGTAGGGTGGCTACTATCCATCCTCCACATCTTTCATTATCAGCATCAGTTTTTTAATAAGAAATTGTACAAAAAAGAATATTTAGGCGATAAATAAATGATAAAACTTCTAAAATTAGGCATTATTACAGCAAACCTCTCGTTCATGTGTTTGTGATTGGAGGGTAGGATAGTGGGCACCCACCCACCCTACATATGCTTAAATACTTTTAATACTGTCACTGCTTCTGTTTAAAAAAATACATAACAGTTTTATTTGGAATGATATCGGAACATTTAAACCCAGTGATTTAGTTTAAGTCTTAATGTGTCACTATCTCACCTTCCAATCATAAAAGCATCAACTAAAGATTCACTGAAGTAATCCCTAAATTTAAGAAGTCTTGTAATTAATTCATTGCTTAAATATTTCCTGTAATACAATTTCTCACTTGGAAATTGCATTACAGGAAATATTTAGACATTAAATAAATGATAGGACTTCTTAAAATTAGGGATTATTATAGCAGCAAACCTCTCGTTGATACGTTTATGACTGGAGGATAGGATAGTGGCCACACATCTACCCCACATATGCTTAAATATATTCAAGGCTTTCTCTGTTTTTGCTAAAAAAATCATAACAATGTTATTTGAAATGTTATCAAAATTTAAACCCAGTGTTTTAGTTCAAGTTCCAATGCATATATAGGGTGGGTAGGTGGCCACTATCCCACTCTACGATCACAAATACATCAACCGGAAGTTTGCTGTAATAATACCTAATTTTAAGAAGGCTTGTTATTTTCTGTTCTCTAAATATTTCCTTTAATACAATTTTCTTTAAACACATATTGAAACACTTACTATGTTTTTACCACAATTAATTTATTGTAATATGGTTTACATATATACAAAAATCACGACTTAAGTTTCGACCTGTTACAGTCATTATCAAGTGAGTACAAAATTGTTGAGGAAGTACATTTATACCGGTGAGAGATTAGTGAAAATTTCCAAATGAGGGTGACGGATTATAAATTACGAATTTCTAATTAGATTGCCGGGAGCTGCCTGAAGAACGGGGTGGGGATTAGGTCCATTTGTTCGTTGAGGAGATTAATTTCGGGATTTCTGGTGCGTTTATAAATTTCGGCCGCTTCTAATAGGTTTAGCCTCGACTCTTTTGTACAGTTGTGCAAAATTTTCACTTTGCTTATCTCCGGGAATTGATGTTTCCTTTCTAGAATATGGTTAGCGAATGAGCTGTGGTTCTGTTGCAGTCTGAAGGCCCGGAAATGTTCCGAATATCGTTTCTCCAGGCTGCGTCCAGTTTGGCCTACATAAACATTATTACATTCGGAACACTGTATCTCATATACACCCGATTTTTTTGTGTGGTCAATTTTGTTCTTTGAGTTAAACGAAATATTTTACAGCTTTGCAGATGGTCTAAAGGCAATTTGTTGATTTTGTTTGCGGAGAACGTGTGCTATTTTATTTGATGTTTTGCCAAAATAGGTTAATGAGATGAATTTTTTATTTTCTAAAGTTTGTGCTTTTGGGTTAATGTGAGCCATTGTGGTTTTATATCGTTTTTTATTTATTAATGATTTGATTCAATTTGTGGGGAAACCGTTCATTTTTGAAATGGATAAGATTTTATTTATTTCTTCATTTAGGTGAATATTGGAAAGTGGAATGGAAAATGCTCTGTGAATCATTGAATGGTAGGATGCTAGTTTTTGTGACAGAGGATGATTGGAATGGAATGGGATGGTGGAGTTAGAATTAGTTGTTTTCCTATAGATATTGAATTCTATTTTATTATTATTATGAATTAGTGTTAGATCTAAAAAGTTTATTTGATTATTATGTTCACATTCAAGTGTAAATTTAATTTTGGGGTGAATATTGTTTATAAAATTTAAAAATTGGGTTAATTGACGGGAGGTGCCACTGAAGCATGCGATTATGTCATCAACATATCGATACCAAAAGGATATATGTTTTTTGGCAAGATCTGAAATGAATATTTGGTCTTCGATATGCGCCATGAATAGATCGGCAAGGAGGGGGCTTAAAGGAGATCCCATTGCAAGTCCTGTATTTTGTTTATAGAATTTGTTTTCAAATTGTAAATAATTTTGTTTTATACAGACATCAAACGTTTGGTAAAGTTCAGTTTTTGTGACAACATCAATATTTAATTTATCTAAGATATTTTGAATTATTGCCAGGCATTCATCTGTGGGAATATTGGAGAACATGTTGGTAACATCAAAGGAAGCAAGTTTGGAATTTCTCGGGGTAGTTATGGTTTTTAGATTACCAAGCGTTTGATGTCTGTGTAAAACAAAATTATTAGGTGGGTGACCACTATCCCACCCTACAATCACAAACACATCGACCAGACTTGCTGAAATAATACCCAATTTTAATAAGCCTTATCATTTAAGTATTCCCTAAATATTTCCTTTAATACAATTTTTTGTTTTAAAATTGATGCTAATAATAAAAGAAATGAAGGGTGGAAATCCGCCCACTCTGTATACAAAATAATACCTAAACTGAAACTTTGGGTTAAAATTTGATACATTTGTATATAAATAAATTATGATTTTTTAAGAAACAAAAGCAGTTACAGTGGTTGAAGTACTTGAGATTAAGTAGGGTGGTCACTATTCCACCTTCCATTCATTTTCTCCTTTATTATCAGCAGCAATTTATCATTAGGAAATTATATTAAAGGAAATATTTAGACAATAAATAAATGATAAGACTTCTTGAATTGAAGATTATTACCGTAAATCTCTTTTCGATGTAATTGTGATTGGAGGGTGGAATACTGGACACCCACCCACCCTACATATTCTTAAAAACTGTTTTTTTCCTAAAAATCATTAAAATTTATTTACGAATGTATGAAAGCATTTAAATCCAAAGTTTCAGTTTAGGTTTTCATGTATATGTAGAGTGAGTGGGTGGTCACTATCCCACATGCCATTTCTTTTATTATTGGCACCAATTTCTCAATAAGATAACGTACTAAAGATTATATTTAAGCAATTGTAACTTTACAAGGCTTCTTAAATTTAGGGATTATTTCAGTAAATCCCTCGTTGATGTATTTGTGATTAGAGGGTGGAATAGTGGGCACCCACCCACCCTACATATGCTTAAATATTTCAACTACTATAACTGCTTTTGTTTCTTAAAAAATTATAACAATTATATTGTGAAAATTATTGAAGAATTTAAATCCAGTGTTACAGTTTAAGTTTTAATGTATATGTAGGGTGGGTGGGTGGCCACTATTCCACCCTCAATTCATTTTATTATCAACATCGAATTTTCTATAAGAAATTTTACTGAAGAGAATATGTAACTAATAAATGAATTATAAGATATGTAAAAATTAGAAATTTTTAAAGTTAATTTCTTTAAAATTAATTTCAAATCGATGTGTTTGTGACTCAATTTTTACTTTCCCTATATATTATTTTCCCTATATATAGGTAAAGTATTGTTTACGTAATTAAAAAAAAAAATTTTTTGCGGAAATATCTGTTTTGAGTGCTATCTCAAAAACGAATGATTGAAATGAAACTTTAAACTTAAGGTTTCATCGTTAAAAACTGGAACTGAAAAGCTCTTGGTAAACATTCATAAACTGGAAGTGGGTGTTTACTCGAGACATTTTTTTTGTTTTTTTTTTCCGATAAGTTAAAGGGAATGAGAAACTGAACAAATTTTGTTAAAACATATTTTTTATAAAAGTCATAGTTTTCAAGTAAAATAAAGGGAAAGTACTATGATGGCCCCATCACAATTTTTGATCTTGTGACCGTGCTACTTTTCTACTATCAGTCAATTTTTATATTATTGCAGAATTAAGTATTTTTTCTCCAGTTAACTCAGTTGCAAAGGATCTACGTGGATAAAAAAATTGTTGTTCTCTCATTTACCCTATGAATTTATTTTGAAGTTGGAAAAGATTCTGTTTACCAAATAAGCATGATAGAGATCATGTTCTTCGATATTTAATATTATTTCGGTTCTTGACATTATATATGCATGATGTTTACGTAGACAAGCTTATTGTGCTATTGAACATGATTTAAAATATTCAATGGCTTTATATTTTTTGCCATTTTGCTCCCTGATAGCTTCTACTTAGATTTTATTCTGCAGAAATATGCATTTTCTTCCTGTACAAAACATACAGTAAAAATTACTCATTTCTCTTGACTAATATACTTTATACAGAGTCTGACATTTATTATTGATTGATTGGATGTACCATCTATGATTGAGAATAATTGGGTTTTTATACAAGGTGAGTTTTATTGTTTCTATTTACGTAGGTAAAGTTGTTATTATTATTAGCCTTTAAACATTTTTGTCTTACTGCTGCTTATCGGTTGGTCTGTTGCCTTCCTAACCCTCCTATATGCTTCAGTCTACTTTCTCCTCCGATCGTACTTACTTGATTAAAGGTTACATTTTGGTTTTGAACACTCATTTTTTTTGTACATATAATGATCTTGCATTACTTCGTAGAATTTGAGAATTTGGTCTTCTTGAAGAAAAAGGTAATTACGTCAAAAATATGTGGTCAAATTTTGATTCTGGATATGAGATTCTCTCTTTATACACGTAAAGAACTTATAAAATGAGCTGACTTATAACGTGCCTGCCGTGAATTTGGACTTTCTGTATGACTACATCAGAAATTTTATGCCAAAAACTGTTGTTGACAGTAATTCTCTTGAAATATATAAAACTTTTGTATCTATGATGTTAGCCAAAAGCCTCATCAATTAATTTATTTACTATAAAATGGGGACTACCTGAAACATTTCTATTTTTTTGAGATTCTGACACGTAAATTGTTTTAGAATATCTCTGATTTATTAATGAAAAAAATTGAGAGATGATAAGCAGTAGATTTTGATTATATAAATCTTTCCATTAAATCAACAAATTTGTGTATGTCAAATATTTGATTATGCTGAGTAGTAAATTCTGTGTGTTTTTGGATGACTTACATATCTTAAAATCGTATTTGTGTCAAAAATATTGACATAATATTGAATAATTGAAGTTAGTGCCACCGTTAGCTACCTATTACAGATCGTGTTGATTATACCATATAAAAGGTAAATGATGATGTCAAAGAATTGGACAGACATCCCAACGTGTATAATATAATTACATTAATTACAATATATTAATATATATCTTATAATAATATTATGAAGTGCAGAATTGCAACTGAAAGTAGTTATTAATCTATTGACAACTTCCTGAAACTTCCCTCAGCTCCATAATCAGGATTGGTAATTTGAAATTTTTTAGGAACTTCTCCAATCAGATGAATGTTTTCCTGCTCGTCAATCCAAGCCTGGTTTTCCTTAAAAATGTCTTGCCATTTAAGATGTATGTCGTAAAGATAGTCACCAGTGCCTCCATAGTCCTTCGGGAGACACTTGTCGCTAATGTGCTCTTTGAGTTTTGAAATTCCTCGGTCAACGATAACCTAAAAGAAGTAAACACTAGTGCCGACTTCTCTAAATTAATTAAAATATATTACGCACTCGATTTTGTAGTTTTTCATTTAAGAACATCTTCATCATCGCTACGAATTTATCCACGTACGCTGGGGCATTCACTACGAAGATTTGTCTTATTCTGGATGCAAAACCTTCCTGAATAAATTTCAACATATTTTTAAAGTCGGCAGTGAAGAGCTTTGCAATGTGAGCAGGAGAAAAGTTGGTAGTGTCCAAGATATGAATTTCGCCGGCAACGAGATATTCAGAATGCACCCTGATATTGTCTAAAAAGAAAATACATTTAAAACATTTAGTATAATAATATGTAATTTCTGCTTTCAGTTGATAGGTCGGTTAACAAAAATATATACAATAATAAATAATAATATTATTTGTATGGAGGATATTAAAATGTATGCAATGATATTTACATTTATTACAGGCAATAAAGATAATATCTGAATATAAACACAAATCATTTTAAAGTGAGACATTATAATAGAATTTTATTTTTACTTACCTAGTCTAATCATGTTTGTCAATAGTAAATTGCATTCATATAAGTCGAGATTTGGATCGTGTATACGATAAATAATAATTCGATAACCGGCGTCTGTTAAGTGTGGCATTGCGGCAAGTATACTATACAATAAAAAAATAAAATTAAAAAAATATAAAATAGGTGAATGAAAATACATAATATGAGGGTTAACTTTTATGGATGATCCAGGTGTTGTCTTATGATATACGACGATCCTAATTTGAAGTTTGACTGTTTGTCAGCAGAGTTACTCAAAACGTGTCCATGCGCCATTTCATTAAACAATTGATTCTGATACCAGAGAATATGTCCATGTATTTTTTTATTAATTAAAAGTTGCTCAAAACTATGACAGACCATTTCTGGTCATAAAATGATGGTGTTTATCAAACTTGCTTTACAAATACATTTCAAAAAAGATGAAACAAAAATGTACGAACAATTTCGACAGCAAGCTGAAAGGCGAAGTTCACTCTTGAAGAATGTTCTTCCACTCTAACCTGTAGGTCCTTAGAGGTTTAGTTAGAATATTATAAAATCCTAATGTAAACTAAATGTAATTTAAAATGTTAAAAATTAATTTAGAAATATAATCATTTGAGATTATTTAGGGTCATATACAGACACCCAACGATCATTCAAGGTCATATAGCAGTCTTTTAAAGATTATAAAGTACGTTAAATAGTTAATTAACGATATTCAAGATCCTTTAATGATCTTTTAGATAATTTAGGGTCATCTGATGATTTAAAAGTTTATATAATGGTCATTGAAAATTTTTTTACATTTAAAGTCATCCAACGGCTATTCAACTAATGACCAGATAATCCTCTTTAAAGACTTACTCATAAGTGTAAAACAGTTTTTCCTTATTTAACATTATTTAAGGTGATCTGAGGATATTTCAGTTACTTGGGTTTAATTATAGTTATACAAAATATCATTTATTGTCAAGGTTATTTATCATCAAAATCATTTAAGATGATTCAGTCATTACAGTTTATGTAATAATAAATTGAAGATATTCCGTTTCTGAATAAATAAATAAATAATATTCTATCTAATCATAATTAATGGTCATTCATGATTATTTAGAGACATTTAAGTTCATGAAAATAACACAAACAAAATACTTCACGTAAACTCAAACCAACAATAGCCATTTAAGTTTATCAATTGACCATTTAAGGTCACTCAAGGTCATCAAACGGTCTTTTGAGGGTTATTCAAGGATATTAAATGGTTATTTGAATTCTGTTTAAGGTAATATAACAATAATTGATGGTCATTTAGGATTTAATCCCAGGATTTTTTAAGGTTATATAATATCCATTCAAGATTTAAGGTACATTAATGTTATACCGCCTTTTTGACCGTTAAATACATTTTAAACATTCTAAACTTATAATAAGAAATTAAGTTCTATTGCTACTTACTTGTTTTTAACAATCTTCAACTCGTCTTGGTTATATGGCCGAAACTGGAAGAGATGCGCTGCCTGATGTTTAAAAATAAAATAATATTCGAATTTTTTCTTCGCCGTTTCCAGATTATTTTTTGTACCGCGCAGATATGCTTTTAGCATGTTTCTATCTGAAATAATTAGATAATTGGTTATGTTGGAAAATATTTTATTAATTTTTTTATTATTCATGATGTATCAATCATCGGTACTGACAATTTTGGCAATAAATTTAGGATTTAAGTAAGTAACAAGTAAATGGTTTATATCTGAAATAATAAAATGTTTGGTTATTTTTACATGTTTTATATTCCGAGTAATTTAGATATTTCGAAAAATTATTATCAATGATGTAAGGTTTTTATTTTTTAAATGTGTTACTTTTGTTTATATAAATGAGTTTAAAAAGTCATAAAAATGAGTATCTGTATGGATTAATCTTTACCAACCTTTTGAAAATTTCAGACCGATGAGCTTTAGCTCGTAATATAAGTACTGTCGATGTTGGCAATAAATTTGGAATTTAAGCGAGTAAAAAATTAAGTTTAAACATGGATTATTGTTTCTTGTCAACAAAAGTCACGGACAGGTTTTGATCTATTTTGGATCTCTTCAATGCAGTTGGAGACAGGGAAACGAGTCTCACTCTGAAGTATTTAACTCTCCGGGTCAACCTCTTCATCAATTCAGATATTACCATAAAGGTGCTATCAATTGTCTAAGCATTGCACTGGATTCCTGTTTGAGTGGAGAATCTGTCTCCAACTGCGCTTCGTTCAGTTGAAGCAGAATACCATAAAATAAAGGCATTAATTGAAGCAAACCGCCGTTACACGACTTAAGAAATCCCAGAAATATTAAAGAACATTTCTCAAATGACAGAGGAGAGACATTTGCACAAGCTGGGATATTTTGATTCCACATAATCTCACAGAAATTCATTTAACAAAGCGCATAAACGCCTGCGCAAGCTCTTGAAAAACAACATAAATGATCCATTTTTTAATCGTATTGCCACAGGCGATGTGAAATGGAAAGTTTACGACAACGTCGTACGAAAACGATCATGGTGCATACCCGGTGAACAAGCTGCAATCACTTCGTGTAATTTGAGTTGCTGTCATAGAATAAAACCATCAATACGACTGTGTTCTGTTGCCAATTAGACAAATTGAGTAAAACTATCAACGAAGAGCGGCCATAATTGGCAAATCGTAAGGATGTTGTCTTCCACCATGACAATGTGAGATCACACACATGTTTAGTGTCACGCCAGAAGTTGCTGGAGCTTGGATGGGAGTTCATGGACCATCCGCCAAACTTAGTAGACCTTTCATGGATTAAGAAGAGGATGTTTGATTTTGGTTAGCACCTTAAGGGCTGATCTTTCTGCTACTTGAATAGTAAAATCTGATCTAATAAATATTCGTATCTTACATATTCCTATATTGTACATAATTTTTGAATGTTTTGCCTCACATAAGCCTTTGGTCAACAAATCTGCAGGCATATTTGATGTGGGCATATATACATTTTTAATGCTACCATTATTAACAGTATCTCGAATAAAATGATGCTTAACGTCTATATGCTTAGATCTACCATGAAACATAGGATTCGCAGACAACTTCTGCTCACCTTGATTATCGTTATGCAACACTATTGGAACATTCGCATTGGTTAACTTGCACAATAAATTCTTTAAATATGTACCTTCTCTGGCTGCTTCAGTAAGAGCCATGTACGTCGCTTCTGTACTGGAAAGCACAATTGTTTTCTGCTTTCTACTTTGCCACGATATAGCTGCATTTGCTAAATTAAAGACGTAACCGGTGTATGATCTCCTATCTTGTTTGTCATTTACCCAGTCCGCATCTGTAAAGCCTTGGACTTCTGATCCTGACCATTCATATCTTAAACAATAACTTCTAGTACCCTTCAAATATCTTAAAATTCTTTTTGCCCATTTCCAATGCGATTCATCATAACAAGCATTAAATTGGCTCAAATAGCTCACGCTATATGAAATATCTGGTCGTGTAAGCACACTTAAATACATTAAACTACCTCTTAGTTGTTGGTAAGGAAAATCTTCATTACATTTTGTATTGCTGGGTTTCAATTGCAATTTCGATTCCATAGGAGTCTTAACTGGTATACAATCAACCATTTTAAACTTTTTCAGCAATTGATTCACATAGTTTTCTTGATCTAGAGTTATTGTCCCTTCTTTCCAATTCCTGTCTATTCTCATCTCTAAACATTGTTTTGCTTCTCCCAAATCTTTTAGTTTGAACTTGGAGCCTAAATCTTGTTTTAGGAACTCTAGTTCCGATAAGTCTTTTGAAAAAATGAAGAAATCATCCACGTATAGAGCTATTATGGTTAGCTTATTTTCTTTACCTTCCATATATATATATATACAGTTTCAACTTTGATCCTTCGTAACCTTCTTAATCTTATTAAGTACACTTTAAACTTTCTTATTCCAAGACCGAGAATCTTGTTCCAAACCGTATATAACCTTTTTTAACTTGCACACCATATTTTCATCTACTGCGAAGCCTTCTGGCTGATCCATATATACTATTTCATCTAGGTCACCATTCAAAAAAGCTGTAGTTACGTCAAGATGTGTTATGGTCAAATCCAATTTGACTGCTAAAGCGATTAACGTTCTCAAAGTTGAATGCCTCACAACAGGTTTCATCACAATCAATCCCCTGTCTTTGAGTGAAGCCTCTCGATACAAGTCTCGCTCTATAGCGCACTTGATTTTCACTATTGCATTTGGTTTTAAATACCCACTTGCAACTCACTATTTTTCCTTTTTGCGGTAATGCTGTGAGACTTTCCATTTTTTCTAGCATCGCTCTCTTCCACTGAGCGCATCTGGCCTGGAACAGGTTTCTTCGACTGTTAATGGATCTGAGAGTATAGAATCTCCATCGCAGCACATGTATGTCACAAAATCTTCAAACACCTTGGGTTTCGGATGTCGCTTGGATTTTCTAATTGGTTCTTGTTCGTCTAAAGAATCACTGTTATTCATACTGCTACTTTATTCTTTTTCAGCTTCAAGATACAAGTTAATCTCTCACTGATTCTTCTACTGTTTCTTCTTCTGAACTTGTATCCCCCACTGATTCTGCTATTTTTGCATCTTGTATCCTCCACTTTCTCCACTATTTCGGGTTCCCTGCTGTCCTTCACCTGCACTTGGTTTTCTGTAAAGTTTTCCATTACTACTACATTTCTACTTGTGGTTACAATGTTTCTGTTGGCATCGTACAATCTGTACTCTTTTGTTGTATCCTACTAATATCATTTGTACGGACTTCCTATTTGGTTCGTCTTTCTTTTGGAATATGAATCATTACAGGGCTCCTAAAGATTCTGAAATCACTTACATCTGGTTTGTGTCCATGCCAAACCTTATAAGGAGTTTTTCCTTCTAAACCTGATACTATTGATCTGTTTCGCAAGTAAACCGCTGTATGTACAGCCTCAGCCCAAAATTTGGTTTTTAGGTCTGCATAAAATAATAAGCACCTCGCTTTCTCTACATTAGTTCTATTTATTCATTTATTCCAATAGATCATTTTGTTCAGGGGTGTAGGGGTTTGTTTTCTGATGTATAATACCATTTGTTTTGAGTAATTTTTCCATTTCATTATTGTAAAACTCACCACCATTATCTGATCTTATTTTCTTTATTCTGCAGTCTTTCTTGTTTTCCACAATTGATTGGCACTCTTTAAATTTGTTGATAACTTCATCTTTTGTCTTCAGAAAATACACAAATGTCATACGACTGTAATCATCCTCAAACAACACAAAATACCTGAAACCTCCCAAGGACCTAATTTACATTGGACCGCACACATCACTGTATAACTGTGAATAACTTCCAAGATTCTCTCTGCCTTTGTTCCTTTGTGTTTGAAAGGCAGCCTCACCTGTTTGCCTTCACAGCAAACTACACACTGTTTTTTTCTGTATATTGAATTCCCTTAACCACTCCACCTTGCAACCTTTTAAGATCTGCATAAATGATATGTCCATATTTGCGATGCCACACTTCACTTGTGACTAGTGTTGTACTCAGAAGACTGCTTTCACACTTAAAAACTTAGAAATTTGTTACTAAATATTGTGTTTAAGTAATTTTAAACCCAAATCATGGAAACAGCGTAAACATTGTATTTTGAGCCGAATTTAATTCATAAATTATTTCGTAGTTGAATTCTTTGAACATAGAGTCAATTATATGGCCACCATAAGAAAAACAAAAGATAGCGCTAATAACCTGAAAAAAAATGCGAATCGACGATTTCTCAAAAAATTGTCTTAAAAAAGTGTATGAATAATGTAAAGCATTAATAGCGGTCGCTTTAGGCGTTATAGAGTTATTGGGGCAAATTAAAATTGGCAAATTTTGGTTTTTTCAAAATATCTTAAAATTGAAACAGGTTAAAGTGAATTTGAAATGGGATTTGTTATAAGTAGTGATTTCTGCAAAACATTCCTAATTTAACTGTTGCTCTATCTAATCTAACAACAGAGATACCAATGGTGAGCATCGAAATTGGGACACAGTGTATAATAAAATTGAAGGAGAAACATATATACATAATTTTAACATCATTACAAAGGGCGAAGTTCACTCTTGTGAGTAGCTATAGTACAACCAATCCATTGCTGATGATATTTATCATTTAACTACCTTCTGATTTCACGACTGGAGTGGTCTGGTGCGCTATCATGCTAGTATATAAAACTGCCCTTAATATCCAGTGTTATATCCTCCAGAAAACAAGGAAGTATTTCATTAAGAAAATGAATATAACTTTCAGCATTTAATCTATTGGGTATGCCAAACATTCATTGAAAAACGATGCTGATGACCAAAAGGTCGTTTAATTGCTGCTATTAAATATTCCATTTCTAGTGAACAATACAGAATATTACCGTGGATGTCGGGTTGTTCTTGGGTTCTAGCTAATAACCAATTACAAAAAATTTATTCTTTACTTATAATCCCCATATAACAAAGGTTGTATTTTATAGAACCTGTGAGGATAACGGTGATTCGTTTTTAAAACTTGAAGAACTGTCTTATTTCTGTTAATGTTAAGTAATCCTAGAGTTTCTCTAGTATTGTTGCGAGAATTTTCACTGACCGTATTTAGAATTTCTTGCTCTAGATTAGGTGTCTCGTTGGCATATCACGTCCACTTTCCTTTAATATTCTGTCTAACCTCGTAAATGCGTGACTCGAAAGTTGACGACGATTAAGAAATCTGGAATACTCGTCCAGGTGGCTGAGTTAGAGTTTCCCTCGCAAACTTAATGCGCATCAAGAAACTTGATCTAGAAAAAGGCAGTCTTCTTTACTGTTACCAGTTTGAGGAACACGATTCCACGCTGTACAAGACCACGTTAGGTTGGCTAAATTTATAGTAGGTCTAGTTTAGATTCAGATAATTTGAGTAAGGTTACTTTAGGTTAGGTTATAGTAGGTGTTTTTAGGTTAACTTAGGCTATAGCGGCAAACAAAAATAAATCCTCTTATTACATAATGTTAGGGTAGGTTGGATAAATGTTTATTGAATTGAGGTAAGTAAAGCTAGCCTACGTCATGTTAATTTAGGTTAGGTATTGTAAGTTATTTTAAGCTAATTAGTGAATAAAATTGTTATTATTTATATTTCATACTTTATTAAATTTTTTCATATTTTGGTATCAAGTAAATACTTGGCAACAATACTAAATTTAATCCAAGAAATAATTTGATTATGAAAATAATTACAGAAACTTTTGTTTTGAAAGAAATAACATAATTATAAAAAATCTAAAAATAAATTATAGGATATGCATATTGATAACATACTTTAAAATGCAGCTTGCAACTCATATACAAAATGCTACTTTTTGCAACACATTGATAAAAATTATTTAATTATTCAAGGTTAAATTAATTACATAATCAGTATAACCAGTGTTGGTTTGGTTTTTATGAATCATGGATACATTGAAAAATAAAAACTTTTTAGCAATTACAATTATGAATCAACAACTTAAGGAAATGCGTGCAATATTCCGTTCAATGTTTTATTGGTGCTAATATTTTAAGTCATGTGCCAAGTGGGATGTAATTCAATAAAAATTTATTTCTAATTAGTTATTTGGAACATTCTAAAATTCTAGCATTTAATACGTTGCAGCAGCTAGGTGGATCATCAGTATATAAATTGCGTACGAGCTCTTTTTCTGGGGCACAATTTTAAATAAATGGTAGTATATATGGAAAATTTGATTTTTTTTGTTCTATTATTGTTTTAAATAAATTTTCAAAGCAAATAGTCTAGTAAATTTAAAGAATTAAATATTACGCAATCAACACCGTTGCCTTATATTTTTATGAAACATTTTTTCAGATGTATTAAACTTTTAGTTTAGTAAACAATGAAATGCATTTTTAGGAATTAAAATTATTAAAAATTATTTTTAAGGTTTTCATGAAAACTTTTATTTGCTAAAAACATTTAATATCTTAATTTTTTTATATAATTTAAACGCAAAACTTAACTTAAACAATTTAATTGCTAATTAGTTCATAGTTTTCTCATGGAAAAAGCACTTTCTTTACAAATTACTTTTATTGAATAGATATATTTTCGAATTCTAGAATAAAGTCGTTAATATTTATAGCTTAGTACTCCAAATACACATTTAGCGTATAAAAATAAATTCATGTTTTATTATAATATACTAGATTTTAAAAAATCATTAAAATAACCTTTAAATTTAAGTACATATAATTAATTTTAATGATGAGAGTATAATAAATATTTTAATTGCTTATTTGTGTTTCGGGCTTGATAACATTTAAATACCTAATCTATAAAAATTTATTATTATATAAATAAAAGTACTTACTGTAATTTTTAGGGAGATGGGGTTGACATTCAACCCATTTTTCTAAAAGTTGTATATTATGCTCTAATTTTTTATCATCCGTTTCATTGAGCTCCTCTTTTATACGATTAACAATACTTTCATTCGGAGGTAATAATAAATGGTCCGTTTTCACTATAAATCTAAAATAAAAAATACATATTATAATATAATTATTTAAAAAAATGTTGACATAAAACCGTTGATTGAAATATTGTACAATATTTTTAATTTAGTGGCTAAATAAAGTCTTAAATATTAAATAAGTCTTAAAAGTATTTCATTTATGATTTATGATGTGTAACGAAGTAGAAGCCTTCACGGTTAACAGTTTGTTTAATATTTATTGATATACCTGTTTTCCATGATTGAAGTTGAATTTACGCAGATCAGAAGCCACTGTATCAATAACGAAATAAATTAATGTTTTTCGATAAATAGGTATATAAACTGCAACCATAATTATTGACCTTCGCCAGGAGTAAAGATCACGTTATCGAAGGAAAATATACTAGTTTTTTTGGCAGGAATTTAAACCACAGTAAAAACAACACACATTTTCAAAACACTTTATTATTGATAAAATTAAACACAATAATCACTTTGTTTTGTATAACCGTTATTTATTTGTGTGGTGACCAATGGTTTCAACACATCAGCGTATCATTTTCAAACCGAAAGTAAGTAAAGGTTACTTTCGGTTTGAAAATGATACGCTGATGTATTGAAACCATTGGTCACCATACAAATAAATAACGGTTATACAAAACAAAGTGATTATTGTGTTTAATTTTATCATTAAATATGTATAACGAAGTAGAAGCCTCCATCGTCAATGAGTTAATCAACACTTTATTATTGCTTCAAATACGCAATAATTATTTCGCCACAGTATGGTGAAACAATTCATAAACCGGAAGTGGATGTTTACTCGAGGCGTTTTTTTGTTTTTTGTCGATATTTTTCTAAATATAAAAAATATTACAAAACTTTTCAAACAAAATTAAAGGGAATCATAAATAACGTTTTATAAAAACATTTTTTCATAAAATTCTTAAATTTCGAGAAATTTTTTATTTTTAAATATTGACATTTTTCGCCAATTGCTAATAAACTATTGGCGTTACATAATATTTGTGTTAAAAATAATTGTAGAGAATTTAAAATTATTAAGAATATACTTTTTACGTGAACCTTATAGTTTTCGAGTAAAATATAGGGAAAGTAGTTTGATGGCCACATCATCATTTTGTAGTCTTAGTAAGACTCGTTCTTGTAGATTTACGAAATGTTTTCGTGTTTTTCTAATGATTAGTTTATCTTGACAAGTCTTTCTGAAATTTATAAGTACGTCTTCACTTTAAACGTCTTAAATATTAATTTCCATCTTCACGTACTCGAATATTACAGACATCTTCACTGTGCTATGACAAAAACATATTTTTTACAACGCTGTTTGAACACCTAGAGATAATCATTGTAGCAAATCAATTATTTTCATCAGGTCCATTCATTACTTCTTAATTTTATTGATCCATAGGATAGAAAAGACCTCCTGAACTAGTCTCACCAACAGTGATCGCAGAGGAGTGGTTTTTGTCCGTATAAGTCTCCGACACTACCCTACTATAAGAGTGTCTATGATATTCCCTTCAAAATAAAAAATAAAAATCAAGTCCATTCCAACGATGTATAAATGTACATCTAAACAAAAACGTTTACTTTGTTGATATCACACTTTATTTTTGAGTGACTCCAGTTTCGATCATCATCTGATAATTTTCAAACTTAAAGTAAATTTAACTACGATGAAACATAGGAGTGGAAGAACATTTATTATGCAATCCGTGTGCAATCAAAATATTTGTTATCTAAGCACCGTGGATAAATAAACACTACTACTATAGTTTAATTTACTTTAAGTTTGAAGATGATGAGATAATGATCGTGTCTCTTAAAAATAAATTGTGATATCAACTAAGTAAACGTTTCTGTTTAAATTTCCAAGATGTATCACAAAGGTAACGCCTCAACCATTAATCAATTATAAATGTACAATTTGGAGAAAAATTTCTCTAAAAAAGTTTGTGAAATGAAATTATTTTCACTGGATTTGTTTCATAAAAACTTTAACACTGTTCTTGAATGTTATAGTTATTAAGCCAAAAGTTTTAGCTTCAATTTTAATCCATATGTAGGGTGGTTGGGTGCCTATTATCCCACCCACCATTAGTAATATTATCAGCATCAATTTCTTATTGCGAAATAAAAATAATAATTAGAAAATAAATCATATTTTTATTTAAATAATTTTTTTTTACTAAATCATTGGTCTATATATTCACTATTTGTTTTGAGTTATGTGAAGTAATAATCACTAATAAAACACGATTTGATTTCCTTTCTTTACTAATTTATTTTTAAATAAATTAATAAATAATTAAAATTGTAAAAATAAATTAGTGAAGAAAGGAAATCAAATCGTGTTTTATTATTCGTCTATATGTTTGTGCTTGGAGGGTGGGATAGTGGCTACCCACCTAACATATGCTTAAATACTTCAATCACTGTCACTGCTTTTGTTTCTAAAACTTACATAAATTTTTTTTGGAATGTCATTTATATTTAAATCCAATATTGTAGTTTAAGTTTCAATGTATATGTCTTTTATTATCAGCATCAATTTTTTAATAAGAAATTGTATAAAAAATAATATTTAGGCGATAAATAAATGATAAAACTTCTAAAATTAGGCATTGTGATTGGAGGGTAGGATAGTGGGCACCCACCCTACATATGCTTAAATACTTCTAATACTGTCACTGCTTCTGTTTAAAAAAATACATAACAGTTTTATTTGGAATGATATCAGAACATTTAAACCCAGTGATTTAGTTTAAGTCTTAATGTGTCACTATCTCACCTTCCAATCATAAAAGCATCAACCAAAGATTCACTGAAGTAATCCCTAAATGTAAGAAGTCTTGTAATTAATTCATTGCTTAAATATTTCCTGTAATACAATTTCTCACTTGGATATTGCATTACAGGAAATATTTAGACATTAAATAAATGATAGGACTTCTTAAAATTAGGGATTATTATAGCAGCAAACCTCTTGTTGATACGTTTATGACTGGAGGATAGGATTGTGGCCACACATCTACCCTACACATGCTTAAATGTATTCAAGGCTTTCTCTGTTTTTGTTAAAAAAATCATAACAATGTTATTTGAAATGTTATCAAAATTTAAACCCAGTGTTTTAGTTAAAGTTCCAATGCATATGTAGGGTGGGTGGGTGGCCACTATCCCACTCTCCGATCACAAATACATCAACCGGAAGTTTGCTGTAATAATACCTAATTTTAAGAAGGCTTGTCAATTTCTGTTCCCTAAATATTTCCGTTAATACAATTTCCTTTTCTAAAATTGGAGCTAATAATAAAAGAAATGAAGGGTGGGATAGTGGACACCCACCCACCCTACATATGCTTAAAAACTTCAACTACTATGAGTGCGTTTGTTTCCTAAACATGACTACAATTTATTTACGATTGTAACAAAGCATTTAAATCCAAAATTTGAGTTTAAATCAATTTATCAATAGGAAATTGTATTAAAGAATATATTTAGGCAATAACTAAATGAACAGACTTCTTAAAATTAGGGATTATTATAGTAAACCTCTCGTTGGTGTGTTTGTAATTAAGAATGGGTTAGTGAATACCCACCCACCCTACATATGCTCAATTAATTAAAATACTGTCACTGTTTTTGTTTAAAAAATACATAACATTTTTATTGGCAATATTATCAAAATATTTAAACCCAGTGTTTTAGTTTAGGTTTTAATGTATATGTAGGGTGGGTGGGTGACCACTATCCCACCCTACAATCACAAACACATCGACCAGAGACTTGAAGCTGAAATAATACACAATTTTAATAAGCCTTATCATTTAAGTATTTCCTAAATATGTCCTTTAATACAATTTTTTGTTTTAAAATTGATGCTAATAATAAAAGAAATTAATTGTGTGATAGTGGACAGCCGCCCACTCTGCATACAAAGTAATACCTAAACTGAAACTTTGGGTTAAAATGCTTTGATACATTTGTATATAAATTAATTATGATTTTTTAAGAAACAAAAGCAGTTACAGTGGTTGAAGTACTTGAGATTAAGTAGGCTGGTCACTATTACACCTTCCATTCCTTTTCTCCTTTATTTTCAGCATCAATTTATCATTAGGAAATTATATTAAAGGAAATATTTAGACAATAAATAAATGATAAGACTTCTTACAATTGAAGATTATTACCGTAAACCTCTTTTCGATGTAATTGTGATTGGAGGGTGGAATACTAGACACCCACCCACCCTACATATTCTTAAAAACTGTTTTTTCCTAAAAATCATTAAAATTTATTTACGAATGTATGAAAGCATTTAAATCCAAAGTTTCAGTTTAGGTTTTCATGTATATGTAGAGTGGGTGGGTGGTCACTATTTCTTTTATTATTGGCACCAATTTCTCAATAAGATAACGTACTAAAGATTATATTTAAGCAATTGTAACTTTACAAGGCTTCTTAAATTTAGGGATTATTTCAGTAAATCCCTCGTTGATGTATTTGTGATTAGAGGGTGGAATAGTGGCCACCCACCCACCCTACATATGCTTAAATATTTCAACTTCTATAACTGCTTTTGTTTCTTGAAAAATTATATTGTGAACATTATTGAAGAATTTAAATCCAGTGTTACAGTTTAAGTTTTAATGTATATGTAGGGTGGGTGGGTGGCCACTATTCCACCCTCAATTCATTTTATTATCAGCATCGACTTTTCTATAAGAAATTTTACTGAAGAGAATATATAAGTAATAAAATTAGAAATTTTTAAAATTATTTTTAAATCGATGTGTTTGTGACTCAATTTTTACTTTCCCTATATAATATTATTTTCCCTATGTATAGGTAAAGTATTGTTTTCGTGATTTTTTTTGAATTTTTTTGCGGAAATATCCGTTTTGAGTTCCCCGGGTGCTATCTCAAAAACGAATGATTGAGATGAAACTTTAAACTTAAGGTTTCATCGGTAAAAACTGGAACTGAAAAGATTTTGGTAAACATTCATAAACAGAAAGTGGGTGTTTAATCGAGACGTTTTTTTCTGATAATTTTTTTTGTATGAAAAATATTACAAAATTTTTCAAAGAAAAGTTTAAAAAAATGAGAAACTGAACAAGTTTTGTTAAAACATATTTTTTATAAAAGTCATAGTTTTCGAGTAAAATAAAGGGAAAGTACTATGATGGCCACATCACCATTTTTGATCTTGTGACCGTGCTACTTTTCTACTATCAGTAAATTTTTATATTATTGAAGAATTAAGTAATTTTTCTCCAGCTAACTCAGTTGCAAAGGATATATGTAGATAAAAAAATAGTTGTTCTCTCATTTACCCTATGAATTTATTTTGAAGTTGGAAAAAATTCTGTTTACCATATAAGCATGATAGAGATTATGTTCTTCGATATTTAATATTATCTCTGTTCTTGACATTATATATGCATGATGTTTACGTAGACAAGCTTATTGTGCTAATGAACATGATTTAAAATATTCAATGGCTTTATATGTTTTGCCTCTTTGCTCCCTGATAGCTTCGACTTAGATTTTATTCTGCAGAAATATGCATTTTCTTCCTGTACAAAACAGACAGTCAAAATTACTAATTTCTCTTGACTAATGTACTTTGTACAGAGTCTGACATTTATTATTGATTGATTGGATGTCGCGTCTATGATTGAGAATAATTGGGTTTTTATACAAGGTGAGTTTTATGGTTTCTATTTACGTAGGTAAAGTTGTTATTATTATTAGCCTTTAAACATTTTTGTCTTACTGCTGCTTATCGGTTGGTCTGTTGCCTTTCTAACCTTCCTATATGCTTCAGTCTACTTTCTCCTCCGATCGTACTTACTTGATTAAAGGTTACATTTTGGTTTTGAACACTCATTTTTTTGTACATATAATGATCTTGCATTACTTCGTAGAATTTGAGAATTTAGTCTTCTTGAAGAAAAAGGTAATTACATCAAAACTATGTGGTCAAATTTTGATTCTGGATATGAGATTCTCTCTTTATACACGTAAAGAACTTATATAATGAGCTGACTTATAACGTGCCTGCCGTGAATTTGGACTTTCTGTATGACTACGTCAGAAATATTATGCCAAAAACTGTTGTTGACAGTAATTCTCTTGAAATATATAAAACTTTTGTATCTATGATGTTAGCCAAAAGCCTTATCAATTAATTTATTTACTATAAAATGGGGACTACCTGAAACATTTCTATTTTTTTGAGATTCTGACACGTAAATTGTTTTAGAATATCTCTGATTTATTAATGAAAAAAATTGAGAAATAATAAGCAGTAGATTTTGTTTATATAAATCTTACCATTAAATCAACAAATTTGTGTATGTCAAATATTTTATTATGCCTAGTAGTAAATTCTTTGTGTTTTTGGACGACTTACATATCTTAAAATCGTATTTGTGTCAAAAATATTGACATAATATTGAATAATTGAAGTTAGTGCCACCGTTAGCTATCTATTACAGATCATGTTGATTATACCATATAAAAGGTAAATGATGATGTCAAAGAATTGGACAGACATCCCAACGTGTATAATATAATTACATTAATTACAATATATTAATATATATCTTATAATAATATTATGAAGTGCAGAATTGCAACTGAAAGTAGTTATTAATCTATTGACAACTTCCTGAAACTTCCCTCAGCTCCATAATCAAGATTGGTAATTTGAAATTTTTTAGGAACTTCCCCAATCAGATGAATTTTTTCCTGCTCGTCAAACCAAGCCTGGTTTTCTTTAAAAATGTCGAGCCATTTAAGATGTATGTCGTAAAGATAGTCACCAGTGCCTCCATAGTCCTTCGGGAGACACTTGTCGCTAATGTGCTCTTTGAGTTTTGAAATTCCTCGGTCAACGATAACCTAAAAGAAGTAAACACTAGTGCCGTCTTCTCTAAATTAATTAAAATATATTACGCACTCGATTTTGTAGTTTTTCATTTAAGAACATCTTCATCATCGCTACGAATTTATCCACGTACGCTGGGGCATTCACTACGAAGATTTGTCTTATTCTGGATGCAAAACCTTCCTGAATTAATTTCAACATATTTTTAAAGTCGGCCGTGAAGAGTTTTGCAATGTGAGCGGGAGAAAAGTTGGTAGTGTCCAAGATATGAATTTCGCCGGCAACGAGACATTCAGAATGCACACTGATATTGTCTAAAAAGAAAATACATTTAAAACATTTAGTATAATAATATGTAATTTCTGCTTTCAGTTGATAGGTAGGTAAACAAAAATATATACAATAATATATAATAATATTATTTGTATGGAGGATATTAAAATGTATGCAATGATATTTACATTTATTACAGGCAATAAAGATAATATCTGAATATAAACACAAATCGTTTTAAAGTGAGACATTATAATAGAATTTTATTTTTACTTACCTAGTCTAATCATGTTTCTCAATATTAAATTGCATTCATATAAGTCGAGATTTGGATCGTGTATACGATAAATAATAATTCGATAACCGGCGTCTGTTAAGTGTGGCATTGCGGCAAGTATACTATACAATAAAAAAATAAAATTAAAAAAATATAAAAAAGGTGAATGAAAATACATAATATGAGGGTTAACTTTTATGGCTGATCCAGGTGTTCTCTTATGATATAAGACGATCGTAATTTGAAGTTTGACTGTTTGTCAGCAGAGTTACTCAAAACGTGTCCATGCGCCATTTAATTAAACAATTGATTCTGATACCAGAGAATATGTCCATGTATTTTTTTATTAATTAAAAGTTGCTCAAAACTATGGCAGACCATTTCTGGTCATAAAATGATGGCTTTCTAAACAAATTAATGTTTATATTTATATTTATCAAACTTGCTTTACAAATACAATTCAAACAAGATGAAACAAAAATGTACGAACAATTTCGACAGCAAGTTGAAATGCGGAGTTCACTCTTGAAGAATATTCTTCTACTCTAACCTGTAGGTTAGACAATAGCCATTTAAGTTCATTAATTGACCATTTAAGGTCACTCAAGGTCATCCAACGGTATTTTGAGGGTTATTCACGGATATTAAATGGTTATTTGAAGCTGTTTAAGGTAATATAACAATAATTGATGGTCATTTAGGATTTAATCCCAGGTTTTTAATGTTATCCCACTGTTTTGACAGTTAACTACTTACTTGTTTTTAACAATCTTCAACTCGTCTTGGTTATATGGCCGAAACTGGAAGAGATGCGCTGCCTGATGTTTAAAAATAAAATAATATTCGAATTTTTTCTTCGCCGTTTCCAGATTATTTTTTGTACCGCGCAGATAAGCTTTTAGCATGTTTCTATCTGAAATAATAAGATGTTTGGTTATTTTTACATGTTTTATATTCCGAGTAATTTAGATATTTCGAAAAATTATTATCAATGATGTAAGGTTTTTATTTTTTAAATGTGTTACTTTTGTTTATATAAATGAGTTTAAAAAGTCATAAAGATTAATCTTTAACAACCTTTTGAAAATTTCAGACTGATGAGCTTTAGCTCGTAATATCAGTACTATCGATGTTGGCAATAAATTTAGAATTTAAGCAAGTAAAAAATTTGTTTAAACCTTAATGATTGTTTCCTGTCAACAAAAGCCAAGGTTCGGTTTTGATCTATTTTGGATCTCATCAATGCAGGGAAACGAGATTTACTTTGGAGTATTAAACTCTTCAGGCCAATCTCTCCATCACTCTATAAATTACCATAAAGGTGCTATCAATTGTTTAAACATTGCACTAGATTCTTGTTTGAGTGGATAACCTGTATCCAAGGCCAGGTGAAACCGAAGACGGTAAAATAAAGGCATTAATTGAATATAACTGCCATTACACGACTTAAGAGGTCGGAGAAATATTAAACAAAATTTCTCAAATGATAGTGAAGAGACATTTGCATAAGATAGGATATTTGGGTTCTACATAAACTCACAGAAATTAATTTAACAAAGTGGATAAACCCCTGCGCAAGCCCTTGAAAAACAACATAAATGATCCATTTTTTAATCGTATTGTCACAGGCACTATTTGTTCTAAGATTTGTAAAACTCTTTGAATGGTAAACAATTAATTAAGGCAATGGTATCAAGCAGCACTTGCTTATTGTTTTGCTGAAAAAGGTCAGAAGTTCTTTGAGCGTGGCATTACGATTCTAAAAGGTTATCGAAAAAAATGGTCAGTACAAAACTGAATAAAATTATTTCTTTCTATAAAAAATCGCCTTTAATTATTACAGTAAAAAACCTAGATGATTTAAGACTCAACCCTATATTTCATGATTAAAGCATCGTTAACATTATAAAATGATGAAATGAATTCGTAGTTTTATTGAAGAAAATTAGCATTTCGGGTTAATTGTCTTGTTTCTGGGAATGCATAGAAAATATAGGATTTGGAAGAGAGTTGGGTTTAATGTGATTTTTATTGGCAAGCGGGTATATCCTTTCTTGAATGGGGATTACCTTTGTGGATTCATATAGGAAGGAATTTGATGAATTATGAAGAGGATGTTTGATTTTGGTTATTTCTTTATTTATTTGCAGACTTACTTCAAGGGCTGATCTTTCTGCTACTTAAAGCTTTTGTAAAGTTAAGGGTAAATAATTGTACAAGATAATAGCTGAATAGTAAAATCTGATCTGCTGCCTGATCATTTACAGATGTGTGTACCTGTTTCTAAATGTTGTTAGGTTAGACCTCTGAAATCCGCCGCCCTTTTATTAACTGTTACGTTGGAGGAAGTGAAGTGTTTTTTGTATTAAATACTATACTTGAATATTTGAGACGGAGGGATATCTATTTTGGCCATTTTGGGATGTGGTTCTTTAAGTCGGGCAAACCCGACCGAGTAGGTAGCGTGGTGAGGGCTTTAGAAAGTGCAAGAGCGTGAGTAATTAAGGCAGCATTGCCAATGTTAAGGAGGGCATAGATATCGTGCCCGAGGAGATTGTATATAATAGGAGAAGGAGAAACATTATGTATTTTTTTTATCATCTGCCTGATAAAGCCACTGTGTGACGAAACAGTTGTCGCAGTGCATCGACATTAAATTGTGTAAATTCTCAAAACCCAAGTGTTTTATTTATCACCTCTATATGCTTAGATCTATCAGGATTCACAGACAACTTCTGCTCACCTTGATTATCGTTATGCAACACTATTGGAACATTCACATTGGTTAACTCGCACAATAAATTCTTTAAATATGTACCTTCTCTGGCTGCTTCAGTAAGAGCCATGTACGTCGCTTCTGTACTGGAAAGCACAATTGTTTTCTGCCTTCTACTTTGTCACGATATAGCTGCATTTGCTAAATTAAAGACGTAACCGGTGTATGATCTCCTATCTTGTTTGTCATTTACCCAATCCGCATCTGTAAAGCCTTGGACTTTTGATCCTGACCGTTCATATCTTAAACAATAACTTCTAGTACCCTTCAAATATCTTAAAATTATTTTTGCGATTCATCATAACAAGCATTAAATTGGCTCAAATAGCTCACGCTATATGAAATATCTGATCGTGTAAGCACACTTAAATATATTAAACTACCTATTAGTTGTTGGTAAGGAAAATCTTCATTACATTTTGTATTGCTGGGTTTCAATTGCAATTTCGATTCCATAGGAGTCTTAACTGGTTTACAATCAACTATTTTAAACTTTATCAGCAATTGATTCATATAGTTTTCTTGATCTAGAGTTATTGTCCCTTCTTTCCAATTCCTTTCTATTCTCATCCCTAAACATTGTTTTGCTTCTCCCAAATCTTTTAGTTTGAACTTGGAGCCTAAATCTTATTTAGTTCCGATAAGTCTTTTGAAAAAAAATGAAGAAATCATCCACGTATAGAGCTATTATTGTTAGTTTATTTTCTTTACCTTTCATATATATATACAGTTCCAACTTTGATCTTTTGTAACCTATCTTATTAAGTGCACTTTCAACTTTCTTATTCCAAGACCGAGAATCTTGTTCCAAACCGTATATAGCCCTCTTTAACTTGCACACGATATTTTCATCTACTGCGAAGCCTTCTGGCTGATCCATATATACTATTTAATCTAGGTCATCATTCAAAAAAGCTGTAGTTACGTCAAGATGTGTTATGGTCAAATCCAATTTGACTGCTAAAGCGATTAACATTCTCAAAGTTGAATGCCTCACAACAGGTGCGAAAGTTTCATCACAGTCAATCCCCTGTCTTTGAGTGAAGCCTCTCGATACAAGTCTCGCTCTATAGCGCACTTGATTTTCACTATTGCATTTGGTTTTAAATACCCTCTTGCAACTCACTATTTATCCTTTTTGCGGTAATGCTGTGAGACTTTCCATTTTTTCTAGCATCGTTCTCTTCCACTCAGCTCATCTGGCCTGGAACAGGTTTCTTCGACTGTTAATGGATCTGAGAGTATAGAATCTCAATCGCAGTACATGTATGTCACAAAATCTTCAAACACCTTGGGTTTCGGATGTCGCTTAGATTTTCTAATTGGTTCTTGTTCGTCTAAAGAATCACTGTTATTCATACTGCTATTTTATTCTTTTTCAGCTTCAAGATACAAGTTAATATCTCACTGATTCTGCTACTGTTTCTTCTTCAGAACTTGTATCCTCCACTGATTCTGCTATTTCTGCATTTTGTATCCTCCACTTTCTCCACTATTTCGGCTTCCCTGCTGTCCTTCACCTGCACTTGATTTTCTGTAATGTTTTCCATTACTACTACATTTCTACTTGTGGTTACAATGTTTCTGTTAGCATCGTACAATCTGTACCCTTTTTTTGTATCCTACTAATATCATTTGTACGGACTTCCTATTTGGTTCGTCTTTCTTTTGGAATATGAATCATTACAGGGCTCCTAAAGATTCTGAAATCACTTACATCTGGTTTGTGTCCATGCCAAACCTTATAAGGAGTTTTTCCTTCTAAACCTGATACTATTGATCTGTTTCGCAAGTAAACCGCTGTATGTACAGCCTCAGCCCAAAATTTGGTTTTTAGGTCTGCATAAAATAATAAGCAGCTCGCTTTCTCTACATTAGTTCTATTTATTCATTTATTCCAATAGACCATTTTGTTCAAGGGTGTAGGGGTTTGTTTTCTGATGTATAATACCATTTGTTTTGAGTAATTTTTCCATTTCATTATTGCAAAACTCACCACCATTGTCTGATCTTATTTTCTTTAATCTGCAGTATTTCTTGTTATCCACAATTGATTGGAACTCTTTAAATTTGTTGATAACTTCATCCTTTGTCTTCAGAAAATACACAAATGTCATACGACTGTAATCATCCTCAAACAACACAAAATACCTGAAACCTCCCAAGGACCTAATTTGCATTGGACCGCACACATCACTGTATCACTGTGAATAACTTTCAAGATTCTCTCTGAGTCAATTATATGGCCACCATAAGAAAAACCAAAAGATAGCGCTAATAACCTGGAAACAAATGCGAATCGGGGATTTCTGTTTACTCAAAAAATTGTCTTAAAAAAGTGTCTGAATAATGTAAAGCATTAATAGCGGTCGCTTTAGGCGTTATAGAATTATTGGGGCAAATTAAAATTGGTAAATTTTGGATTTTTCAAAATATCTTAAAATTGAAACAGGTTAAAGTGAATTTGAAATGGCATTTGTTATAAGTACTGATTTCTGCAAAACATTCCTAATTTAACGGTTGCTCTATCTTATCTAACAACAGAGATACCAATGGCGAGCATCGAAATTGGGGCACAGTGTATAAAAAATTGAAGAAGAAACATATTTACATAATTTTAACATCATTACAAAGGGCGAAGTTCACTCTTGTGAGTAGCTATAGTACAACCAATCCATTGCTGATGATATTTATCATTTAACTACCTTCTGATTTCACGACTGGAGTGGTCTGATGCGCTATCATGCTAGTGTATAAAACTGCGCTTAATATCCGGTGTTATATCCTCCAGAAAACCAGGAAGTATTTAATTAAGAAAATGAATATAACTTTCAGCATTTAATCTATTGGGTAAGATATGTAGTCTAACTATTCTTGATTCAATTACACCCAGCCAAACATTCAGTGAAAAACGATGCTGATGACCAAAAGGACGTTTAATTGTGGCTATTAAATATTCCATTTCTAGTGAACAATACAGAATATTACCATGGAAGTCGGGTTGTTCTTGGGTTCTAGCTAATAACCAATTACAAAAATTTATTCTTTACTTATAATCTCCATATAAGAAAGGTTGTATTTTATAGAACCTGTGAGGATAACGGTGAATAGTTTTTAAAACTTGAAGAACTGTCTTATTTCTGTTAATGTTAAGTAATCCTAGAGTTTCTCTAGTATTGTTGCGAGAATTTTCACTGACCGTATTTAGAATTTCTTGCTCTAGATTAGGTATCTTGTTGGCATATCACGTCCACTTTCCTTTAATTTTCTGTCTAATCTCGTAAATGCGTGACTCGAAAGTTGACGACGATTAAGAAATCTGGAATACTCGGCCAGGTGGCTGAGTTAGAGTTTCCCTCGCAAACTTAATGCGCATCAAGAAACTTGATCTAGAAAAAGGCAGTCTTCTTTACTGTTACCAGTTTGAGGAACAAGATTGCACGCTGTACAAGACCACGTTAGGTTGGCTAAATTTATATTAGGTCTAGTTTAGATTCAGATAATTTGAGTAAGGTTACTTTAGGTTAGGTTATAGTAGGTGTTTTTAGGTTAACTTTATTGCGGCAAACAAAAATAAATCCTCTGATTACATAATGTTAGGGTAGATTGGATAAATGTTTATTGAATTGAGGTAAGTAAAGCTAGCCTATGTCATGTTAATTTAGGTTAGGTATTGTAAGTTATTTTAAGCTAAATTATTAAATAAAATTGTTATTATTTATATTTCATAATTTATTAAATTTTTTCATATTTTAGTATCAAGTAAATACTTGGCAACAATACTAAATTTAATCCAAGAAATAATTTGATTATGCAAATAATTACAAAAACTTTTGTTTTGAAAGCAATAACACAATTATAAAAAATCTAAAAATAAATTATAGGGTATGCATATTGATAACATACTTTAAAATGCAGCTTGCAATTCATATACAAAATGCTACTTTTTGCAACACATTGATAAAAATGATTTAATTATTCAAGGTTAAATTAATTACATTATCAGTATCACCAGTTTTGGTTTTGGTTTTATGAATCATGGATACATTGAAAAATAAAAACTTTTTAGCGATTAAAATTAAGTATCAACAACTTAGTAAATGCGTGCAATATTCCGTTCAATGTTTTATTGGTGCTAATATTTTAAGTCATATCCCAAGTGGGATGTAATTCAATAAAAATTTATTTCTAATTAGTTATTTGGAACATTCTAAAATTCTAGCATTTAATACGTTGCAGCAGCTAGGTGGATTATCAGTATATAAATTGCGTACGAGCTCTTTTTCTTTTTCTTTACAATTTTAAATAAATGGTAGTATATATGGAAAATTTGATTTTTTTTTTGTTCTATTATTGTTTTAAATAAATTCTCAAAGCAAATAGTCTAGTAAATTTAAAGAATTAAATATTACGCAATCAACACCGTTGCCTTATATTTTTATGAAACATTTTTTCAGATGTATTTAACTTTTAGTTTAGTAAACAATGAAATACATTTTTAGGAATTAAAATTATTAAAAATTATTTTTAAGGTTTTCATGAAAACTTTTATTTCCTAAAAACATTTAATATCTTAATTTGTTTATATAATTTAAACGCAAAATGTATAGTAACTTAAACAATTTAATTGCTAATTAGTTCATAGTTTTCTCAAGGAAAAAGCACTTTCTTTACAAATTACTTTTATTGAATAGATATATTTTCGAATTCTAGAATTAAGTCGTTAATATTTATAGCTTAGTACTCCAAATACACATTTAGCGTATAAAAATAAATTAATGTTTTATTATAATATACTAGATTTAAAAAAAAATCATTATAATAACCTTCAAATTTAAGTACATATAATTAATTTTAATGATGAGAGTATAATAAATATTTTAATTGCTTATTTGTGTTTAGGGCTTGATAATATTTAAATACCAAATCTATAAAAATGTATTATTATATAAATGAAAGTACTTACTGTAATTTTTAGGGAGATGGGGTTGACATTCAATCCATTTTTCTAAAAGTTGTATATTATGCTCTAATTTTTTATCATCCGTTTCATTGAGCTCCTCTTTTATACGATTAACAATACTTTCATTCGGAGGTAATAATAAATGGTCCGTTTTCACTATAAATCTAAAATAAAAAAATACATATTATAATATAATTATTTAAAAAAAATGTTGACATAAAACCGTTGATTGAAATATTATACAATATTTTTAATTTAGTGGCTAAATAAAGTCTTAAAAGTATTTCATTTATGATTTATGATGTATAACGAAGTAGAAGCCTTCACTGTTAACAGTTTGTTTAATATTTATTGATTTACCTGTTTTCCATGATTGAAGGTGAATATACGCAGATCAGAAGCCACTGTATCAATAGCGAAATAAATTAATGTTTTTCGATAAATAGGTATATAAACTGCGACTATTATTAATGACCTTCGCCAGGAGTAAACGCTACGTTACCGAAGGAAAGCGCACTATTATTATATTAAGGGGGTAATGTTGTATAATCTTAATTTTTATAGATGAAATATGTGTACAATTCTAATGTTCAATATAAAATCGTAAATAACAATGTCAACAAGAAAAATATATTTTAAATTGATTGGTTCTGGCTATCATAAATATACTTGTTGTTAAAGTAAAAACAACGTTTAAATTTTCAAAACACTTTATTATTGCTTTAAATGCGTCACAATTATTTTGCCACACTATGACTCGCCTGTTTTTCTTCAGAAACTCACTTGAGTTTATTCATTAATGTAAACTTAAACCGATTTATAATTTTATAAATTCAGGAAACTTTATTATTAAATCTCAACCTGCAGGATCTTTTTTTCCGTGATTGTCTTAATTTGCTCTGATATGATTGTCTTGAATTATGTATTTGGTATTATTTATTTTATCCAAGATGCTAACAAAAGTATTCCAATATTATACATAATAATTCCTTTCAGCATCTATCATAATGTGTTCGATTAAGAGCATGTGCCTTGATACTTCTTTGTTTCTAGATTCACCAGATATTAGTTGAAAATTAAATGAATAATAGTTATCCGAAGTTCTATTTTATTTAAGAAAAATTAATCACACCGTGTGTGATAACAACAAAGTAAATTTTATTTATCGTCCTAATTTTCAAAAATGTATCACAAAGTAATGGCTTCAAGGATCAACTATGAGAAAAATAAGTTTACTGTACAGGGTGATTCATTAAGGGTGGCCACCGGCCTTATCTCGGAAACCGTATATTCTAGAATTTGGGGAAAAAAAATCTTATCACATAATCGGCCAAAAGAAAATGCGTAAAAACATGTTTAAATGCTTAACTTTCCGCTAGGTGGCGCATTTTATCATTTATATAATTAATTTGCGTTTTTTTTACAAAATATTACCGCATTAAGGCTATTGAAAATTATCAAAATTAGAAACTACTGTACTTGGTTTACAATTTTTGCTTAAGTCTTTTTTTCTATCACCTACAGTTAAGTGGTGGGGGAAGTATACTTTTGTTTACAGAAAATGGTCTGTAACTTCCGTATACCTTAACCGATTTTCACAAGCTTAAGCTCAATGGAAAGAGTATTAGAAGTTGATTACAAAAATAAATAACATTAACACATTTAATCTATGCGCTGGCAACTAGAGGGCGTTATGTAACACTTAACCCTATTTATGTATTTTTCTCAGAAATATCAAATGGAATGATATAACTCGAAGCAGCTTACAAAAAAGAAAATGAAATTACATATTGTTTCGTCAAAACCGCAAACTGATATCTCTCGTGATTCCAAAGATATTTAGATTTTTTAAATTTTCGTTGTTGTTTTTCGTTGTTTTCGAAGTGTTGGTTCACCCTGTAAGGTGTAAATGAAAATATATGGCTTAAGTTACTTTTAGAAAAAATGTCATGTAAAAACAAATGACAACAATATTTATTAGCATAATTAATGAAAAATAATAAAACTTATTACCCATAACAGAAATTTACAAAACGCTGAAATTTCTAAAAGTACCCATTATCTAGTTATTTTAGAAACTCAAAATGTTTCCCCTTATCTGCTGTACCTAAACAAAATCAGTCCTTCTAGAGTGAAATTTTATTCTAGATTCTTTAAAATTTCTTCAATGGTTTTATTTGGATAAGCTGTAACATTACAAGTATGTCAAACTATTTTCCTGCGCGATGTTGTAAAAGTAATCAAGTCACCTTTGGAAATGACATTTCTGTTTTGTGATTGTTTATTTATAATATATTGTTGCTGTCAAAGTTAATTTGAACGTTTGAAAAATCACTTTATTATAATGCTTTATTTTTCAAATGAAGAAGCATATGATATGTTAGCAGTGTATTTTGAAAGTCTACAAAATGCAGTCATTGCTGAAAGAGAATATGAGTTACGATTTCCTGAAAGACGGCGTCATTCAAGAAAAGTTTTTAAAAGACTGACAGAACGATTACGAAAAACTGGCAATGTTCAACCTGTTTCGGTAAGAAATAGGATACGTAGAATGAAGAAAATGTTATTAACGTCTTGGCATACGTTGCAAGAGATCTAGAATTAAATTATTCTTTGGTGAATAGAATACTAAAAGAACATAAAATGCATCCTTAGCATGTTGTTTAATATCAAGAGTTAAAAGACATAGATTTTGATCGACGACTAGATTATTGCAACTGGTTGAAAGGAATGTTAAATGATAATCAACAATTTCTATCTCCAATATTATGGACGGATGAGGCTACATTTTCAATTTCTGGTAAAATTAACTTGCACAACAGTCACTACTGGTCAGAAACAAATCCACACTGGCAGAGGGAAGTCAATTACCAAAATCGCTGGAGCATAAATGTGTGGTTTGGTATTTTAAATAGGAAGATAATAGCACCTTTTTTCTTTGAAGAAAAATTAACGGGCCAAAGGTACTTAGATTTTTTAACTAACGATTTGCCCATCCTCCTAGAAGACGTTCCAATTCGTAACAGATTAGACATGTAGTATCAACAAGATGGTTGCCTAGTACATTTTGCCGCAGGTGTCCGAAATTATTTAGATATTGTATTTTCAAATAAATGGATTGGAAGGGGAAGTATTTTTCCATGGCCAGCAAGGTCACCAGATCTTACGGTTTTAGATTTCTTTTTATGGGGTATAATTAAAGATTTGGTTTTTAAAACACGTCCAACTACACGTGAGGATATGAAAGAAAGGATTCGGCAAGCAGTAAGAGGTATTTCTGGTGCTGAAATTGAGGCCAGTGTCAATTCCACTATAGAAAGACTGAATTTGTGCATAGAAAATGATGGGAACCATTTTGAGTACCTAAAATAACTAAGTAATAGGTGCAGTTATCAATTTTAGTTTTTTGTATTTTTTTCATTAATTATGTTAATAAATACTGTGTCATTCGATTTAACTTGATATTTTTTTGAAATGTAACTGTAGCAGTATGTTTTCACTTACAACTTACAGGGTGAACCAACACTTCGAAAACAACGAAAAACAACAACGAAAATTTAAAAAATCTAAATATCTTTGGAATGACAAGAGATATCAGTTTGCGGTTTTGACGAAACAATATGTAATTTCATTTTCTTTTTTGTAAGCTGCTTCGAGTTATATCATTTCATTTGATATTTCTGAGAAAAATACATAAATAGGGTTAAGTGTTACATAACGCCCTCTAGTTGCCAGCGCAGAGATTAAATGTGTTAATGTTATTTATTTTTGTAATCAACTTCTAATACTCTTTCCATTGAGCCTAAGCTTGTGAAAATCGGTTAAGGTATACAAAAGTTACAGACCATTTTCTGTAAACAAAAGTATACTTCCCCCACCACTTAACTGTAGGTGATAGAAAAAAATGACTTAAGCAAAAATTGTAAACCAAGTACAGTAGTTTCTAATTTTGATAATTTTAAATAGCCTTAATGCGGTAATATTTTGTAAAAAACGCAAATTAATTATGCAAATGATAAAATGCGCCACCTAGCGGAAAGCTACGCATTTAAAAATATTTTAACGCATCTTCTTTTGGCCGATTATGTCAATTTTTTCCCTAAATTCTAGGATATACGGTTTCCGAAATACGGCCAGTGGCCACCCTTAATGAATCACCCTGTATATACAATTAAGCTTATTTAGATATCAGATTTCTTCTGATAAATTTATTTTCTCCTCATAGCTCAGCTTTTTGATCTTGTGATCAATATATTATTGAAGAATTAAGTAATTTTTCTCCAGCTAACTCAGTTGCAAAGGATCTACGTAGATAAAAAAATAGTTGTTCTCTCACTTACCCTATGAATTTATTTTGAAGTTGGAAAATATTCTGTTTACCAAATAAGCATGATAGAGATCATGTTCTTCGATATTTAATATTATTTCGGTTCTTGACATTATATATGCACGATGTTTACGTAGACAGGCTTATTGTGCTAATGAACATGTTTTAAAATATTCAATGGCTTTATATTTTTTGCCTTTTTGCTCCCTGATAGCTTCTACTTAGATTTTATTCTGCAGAAATATGCATTATCGTTCTGTACAAAACAGACAGAAAAAATTACTAATTTCTCGTAACTAATGTACTTTGTACAGAGTCTGACATTTATTATTGATTGATCGGATGTCGCGTCTATGATTGAGAATAATTGGGTTTTTATACAAGGTGAGTTTTATTGTTTCTATTTACGTAGGTAAAGTTGTTATTATTATTAGCCTTTAAACATTTTTGTCTTACTGCTGCTTATCGGTTGGTCTGTTGCCTTCCTAACCTTCCTATATGCTTCAGTCTACTTTCTCCTCCGACCGTACTTACTTGATCAATGGTTACATTTTGGTTTTCAATACTCATTTTTTTTTGTACATATAATGATCTTGCATTACTTCGTAGAATTTGAGAATTTGGTCTTCTTGAAGAAAAAGGTAATTAGGTCAAAAATATGTGGTCAAATTTTTTCTGGATATGAGATTCTCTCTTTATACACGTAAAGAACTTATATAATGAGCTGACTTATAACCTACCTGCCGTGAATTTGGACTTTATGTATGACTACGTCAGAAATTTTATGCCAAAAACTGTTGTTGACAGTAATTCTCTTGAAATATAGGAAACTTTTGTATTTATGATGTTAGCCGAGAGCCTTATCAATTAATTTATTTACTATAAAATGGCGACTACCTGAAACATTTCTATTTTTTTGAGATTCTGACACGTAAATTATTTTAGAATATCTCTGATTTATTAATGAAAAACATTGAGAAATGGTAAGCAGTAAATTTTGATTATATAAATCTTACCATTAAATCAACAAGTTTGAGTATATCAAATATTTGATTATGCCAAATAGTAAATTCTTTGTGTTTTTGGATGACTTACATATCTTAAAATCGTATTTGTGTTAAATATATTGACATAATATTGAATAATTGAAGTTAGTGACACCGTTAGCTATCTATTACAGATCATGTTGATTATACCATATAAAAGGTAAATGATGATGTTAAAGAAATTGGACAGACATCCCAACGTGTATAATATAATTACATTAATTACAATATATTAATATATATCTTATAATAATATTATGAAGTAATTGCAACTGAAAGTACATATTTATTAATCTATTGACAACTTCCTGAAACTTCCCTCAGCTCCATAATCAGGACTGGTAATTTGATATTTTTTAGGAACATCCCCAATCAGATGAATTTTTTCCTGCTCGTCAAACCAAGCCTGGTTTTCCTTAAAAATGTCGAGCCATTTAAGATGAATGTCGTAAAGATAGTCACCAGTGCCACCATAGTCCTTCGGGAGGCACTTGTCGCTAATGTGCTCTTTGAGTTTTGAAATTCCTCTGTCAACGATAACCTAAAAGAAGTAAACACTAGTGCCGTCTTCTCTAAATTAATTAAAATATATTACGCACTCGATTTTGCAGTTTTTCTTTTAAGAACATCTTCATCATCACTACGAATTTATCCACGTACGCTGGGGCATTCACTACGAAGATTTGTCTTATTCTGGATGCAAAACCTTCCTGAATAAATTTCAACATATTTTTAAAGTCGGCCGTGAACAGTTTTGCAATGTGAGCGGGAGAAAAGTTGGTAGAGTCCAAGATATGAATTTCGCCGGCAACGAGACATTCAGAATGCACCCTGATATTATCTAAAGCGAAAATACATTTAAAACATTTAGTATAATAATATGTAACTTCTGCTTTCAGTTGATAGGTAGATAAACAAAAATATATACAATAATAAATAATAATATTATTTATATGAGGATATTAAAATAATAATATTTACATTTATTACAGGCAATAATGATAATATCTGAATATAAACACAAATCTTTTTAAAGTGAAACATTATAATAGAATTTTATTTTTACTTACCTAGTCTAATCATGTTTCTCAATATTAAATTGCATTCATATAAGTCGAGGTTTGGATCGTGTATACGATAAATAATAATTCGATAACCGGCGTCTGTTAAGTGTGGCATTGCGGCAAGTATACTATACAATAAAAAAATAAAATTAGAAAATATAAAAAAGGTGAATGAAAATACATAATATGAGGGTTAACTTTTATGGCTGATCCAGGTGTTGTCTTATGATATACGACGATCTTAATTTGAAGTTTGACTGTTTGTCAAACAGTGTTAAACGTGTCCATGCGCCATTTAATTAAACAATTTATTCTGATACCAGAGAATATGTCCATGTATTTTTTTATTAATTAAAAGTTGCTCAAAACTATGGCAGACCATTTCTGGTCATAAAATGATGGCTTTCTAAACAAATTAATGTTTATATTTATATTTATCAAACTTGCTTTACAAATACAATTCAAAAAAGATGAAACTAAAATGTACGAACAATTTCGACAGCAAGCTGAAAGGCGGAGCTCACTCTTGAAGAATGTTCTTCCACTCTAACCTGTAGGTCCTTAGAGGTTTAGTTGAAATTAATATTATAAAATCCTAATGTAAACTAAATGTAATTTAAAATGTTAAAAATTAATTTAGAAATATAATCATTAGAGATTACTTAGGGTCATATACAGACACCCAACGATCATTCGAGGTCATATAGCAGTCTTTTAAAGATCATAAAGTACGTTAAATAGTTAATTAACGATATTCAAGATCCTTTAATGATCTTTTAGATAATTTAGGGTCATCTGATGATTTAAAAGGTTATATAATGGTCATTGAAAATTATTTTTTCATTTAAAGTCATCCAACGGCTATTCAACTAATGACCAGATAATCCTCTTTAAAGACTTACTCATAAGTGTAAAACAGTTTTTCCTTATTTAACATTATTTAAGGTCATCTAAGGATATTTCAGTTACTTGAGTTTAATTATAGTTATACAAATATCATTTATTGTCAAGGTTATTTATCATCTAAATCATTTAAGATGATTTAGTAATTACAGTTTATGTAATAATAAATTGGAGATATTCCGTTTCTGAATAAATAAATAAATAATATTATCTAATCATTCATGATTATTTAGAGCCATTTAAGTTCATGAAAATAACACAAACAAAATACTTCACGTAAACTCAAACCAACAATAGCCATTTAAGTTCATTAATTGACCATTTAAGGTCACTCAAGGTCATCCAACGGTCTTTTGAGGGTTATTCACGGATATTAAATGGCTATTTGAAGCTGTTTAAGGTAATATAACAATAATTGATGGTCATTTAGGATTTAATCCCAGGATTTTTTAAGGTTATATAATATCCATTCAATTTATAGTAATCCCACGACAATTTAAGGGAAGTTAATGTTATCCCACTGTTTTGACAGTTAACTACTTACTTGTTTTTAACAATCTTCAACTCGTCTTGGTTATATGGCCGAAACTGGAAGAGATGCGCTGCCTGATGTTTAAAAATAAAATAATATTCGAATTTTTTCTTCGCCGTTTCCAGGTTATTTTTTGTACCGCGCAGATATGCTTTTAGCATGTTTCTATCTGAAATAATAAGATGTTTGGTTATTTTTACATGTTTTATATTCCCAGTAATTTAGATATTTCGAAAAATTATTATCAATGATGTAAGGTTTTTATTTTTTAAATGTGTTACTTCTGTTTATATAAATGAGTTTAAAAAGTCATAAAGATTAATCTTTAACAACCTTTTGAAAATTTCGGACTGATGAGCTTTAGCTCGTAATATCAGTACTATCGATGTTGGCAATAAATTTAGAATTTAAGCAAGTAAAATATTTGTTTAAACCTTAATGATTGTTTCCTGTCAACAAAAGCGAAGGTCCGGTTTTGATCTATTTTGGATCTCATCAATGCAGGGAAACGAGATTTACTTTGGAGTATTAAACTCTCCAGGTCAATCTCTCCATCACTCTATAAATTACCATATAGGTACTATCAATTGTTTAAACATTGCACTAGATTCTTGTTTGAGTGGATAACCTGTATCCAAGGCCAGTTGAAACCGAAGACGGTAAAATAAAGGCATTAATTGAAGCTAACTGCCGTTACACGACTTAAGAGGTCGGAGAAATATTAAACAAAATTTCTCAAATGATAGTGAAGAGACATTTGCATAAGATAGGATATTTGGGTTCTACATAAACTCACAGAAATTAATTTAACAAAGCAGATAAACCCCTGCGCAAGCCCTTAAAAAAACATAAATGATCCATTTTTTAATCGTATTGCCACAGGCGATCAGAAATGGATAGTTTACGACAACGTTATGCGAAAACTTCTTGAAGCCACTGTGTGATGAAACAATTGTCGCAGTGCATCGACATTAAATTGTGTAAATTCTCAAAACCCAAGTGTTTTATTTATCACCTCTATATGCTTAGATCTCTCATGAAACACAGGATTCACAGACAACTTCTGCGCACCTTGATTATCGTTATGCAACACTATTGGAACATTCGCATTGGTTAACTCGCACAATAAATTCTTTTAATATGTATCTTCTCTGGCTGCTTCAGTAAGAGCCATGTACGTCGCTTCTGTACTGGAAAGCACAATTGTTTTCTGCCTTCTACTTTGCCACGATATAGCTGCATTTGCTAAATTAAAGACTTAACCGGTGTATGATCTCCTATCTTGTTTGTCATTTACCCAATCCGTATCTGTAAAGCCTTGGACTTCTGATCCTGACGGTTCATATCTTAAACAATAACTTCTAGTACCCTTCAAATATCTTAAAATCCTTTTTGCGCATTTCCAATGCGATTCATCATAACAAGCATTAAATTGGCTCAAATAGCTCACGCTATATGAAATATCTGGTCGTGAAGCAAACTTAAATACATTAAACTACCTATTAGTTGTTGGTAAGGAAAATCTTAATTACATTTTGTATTGCTGGGTTTCAGTTGCAATTTCGATTCCATTGGAGTCTTAACTGGTTTACAGTCAACCATTTTAAACTTTTTCAGTAATTGAATCACATAGTTTTCTTGATCTAGAGTTATTGTACCTTCTTTCCAATTCCTTTGTATTCTCATCCCTAAACATTGTTTTGCTTCTCCCAAATCTTTTAGTTTGAACTTGGAGCCTAAATCTTGTTTTAGGAACTCTAGTTCCGATAAGTCTATTGAAAAAATGAAGAAATCATCCACATATAGAGCTATTATTGTTAGCTTGTTTTCTTTACCTTTCATATATATATGTATATATACACGGTTCCAACTTTGATCTTTCGCAACCTATCTTATTAAGTACACTTTCAACTTTCTTATTCCAAGACCGAGAAGCTTGTTCCAAACCGTTTATAGCCTTTTTTAACTTGCACACCTTATTTTCATCTACTGCGAAGCCTTCTGGCTGATCCATATATACTATTTAATCTAGGTCACCACTCAAAAAAGCTGTAAAAGCTGTAGTTACGTCGAGATGTGTTATGGTCAAATCCAATTTGACTACTAAAGCGATTAAAATTCTCAAAGTTGAATGTCTCACAACAGGTGCGAAAGTTTCATCATAGTTTTTGAGTGAAGCCTCTCGCTACGAGTCTAGCTCTATAATGCACTTGATTTTCACTATCGCACTTGGTTTTAAACACCCACTTGCAACTCACTACTTTTCCTCCTTGCAGAAATGCTGTAAGACTTTCCATTTTTTCTTGCATCGCTCTCTTCCACTGAGCCGCATCTGGCCCGGAACAGGCTTCTTCGACTGTTAATGGATCTGAGAGTATAGAATCTCCATCGCAGCACATGTATGCCACAAAATCTTCAAACACCTTGGGTTTCGGATGTCGCTTGGATTTTCTAATTGGTTCTTGTTCGTCTAAAGAATCACTGTTATTCATACTGCTACTTGATTCGTTTTCAGCTTCAAGATACAAGTTAATCTCTCACCGATTCTGCTACTGTTTCTTCTTCAGAACTTGTATCCCCCACTGATTCTGCTATTTCTGCATCTTGTATCCTCCACTTTTTCCACTATTTCGGCTTCCCTGCTGTCCTTCACCTGCACTTGGTTTTCTGTAATGTTTTCCATTACTACTACATTTCTACTTGTGGTTATAATGTTTCTGTTGGCATTGTACAATCTGTACCCTTTTGTTGTATCCTACTAATATCATTTGTACGGACTTCTTTTCCTATTTGGTTCGTCTTTCTTTTGGAATATTACATTACAGGGCTCGCAAAGATTCTGAAATCACTTACATCTGGTTTGTGACCGTGCCAAACTTCATAAGGAGTTTTTCCTTCTAAACCTGATACTATTGATCTGTTTCGCAAGTAAACCGCTGTATGTACAGCCTCAGCCCAAAATTTGGTTTTTAGGTCTGCATCAAATAATAAGTACCTCGCTTTCTCTACAATAGTTCTATTCATTCGTTCCAATAGACCATTTTGTTCAGGGGTGTAGGGGTTTGTTTTCTGATGTATAATACCATTTCTTTTGAGTAATTTTTCCATTTCATTATTGCAAAACTCACCACCATTGTCTGATCTTATTTTCTTTATTCTGCAGTCTTTCTTATTTTCCACAATTGATTGGAACTCTTTAAATTTGTTGATAACTTCATCCTTTGTCTTCAGAAAATACACAAATGTCATACGACTGTAAACATCCTCAAACAACACAAAATATCTGAAACCTCCCAAGGGCTTAATTTACATTGGACCGCACACATCACTGTATAACTGTGAATAACTACCAAGATTCTCTCTGCCTTTTTCCTTTGTGTTTGAAAGGCAGCCTTGCCTGTTTGCCTTCACAGCAAACTACACACTGTTTTTGTCTGTATATTGAATTCCCTTAACCACTCCACCTTGCAAGATCTGCATAATTGATATGTCCATATTTGCGATGCCACACTTCACTTGTGACCATTGCTGTACTCAGCAGACTGCTTTCACACTTAGAAACTTAGAAATTTGTTCCTAAATATTGTGTTTAAGTAATTTTAAACCAAAATCATGGAAACTGCGTAAACATTGCCTTTCGATAACTGAATAGTTGAGGCTATCAATCAACATTGTCTTTCGAGCCGAATTTAATTCATAAATTTTTTTGTAGTTAAATTCTTTGAACATAGAGTCAAATATATGGCCACAATAACAAAAACAAAAGATAACGCTAATAACCTGGAAACAAATGCGAATCGGGGATTTCTGTTTACTCAAAAAAATTGTCTTAAAAAAGTGTCTGAATAATGTAAAGGATTAATGGCGGTCGCTTTAGGCGTTATCGAGTTATTGAAGAAAATTAAAATTGGAAAATTTTGGATTTTTCAAAATATCTTAAAATTGAAACAGGTTAAAGTGAATTTGAAATGGGATTTGTTATAACTACTGATTTCTGCAAAACATTCCTAATTTAACCGTTGCTTTATCTCATCTAACGACAGAGATACCAATGGTGAGCATCGAAATTGGGACACAGTGTATAAAAAATTGAAGGAGAAACATATATACATAATTTTAACATCATTACGAAGGGCGAAGTTCACTCTTGTAGATGATATTCCATTCAAACCCATAACCTCTCCACCACTGATTCGCAGTGCATCAGCTTTGGATACATAGGTTTAGCATTTTTATGGTTATTTTTCCTTTATTTTGGCGATATAATATAGCTTTGCCATTTTGACGATGATATATTAAAAAAAATGGATAGGAAAAGTACTATGAGAGTTAATATTTGTATAGAAATAATATTGAAATGTTAAAATATTAATTTTAGAAATTAATTGTAGTAATGTTATAATATTTAACTTCATAGTCTTTAAATAATATATTTGTCAAGAAAGATAGCAAAATATATTAGTTTAAAATCATTTCATGTTATAAGATTAATATGATTACGAAAATTTAATGCTTTGTTCCAAACTAACCTCCAAATGTTTGATTGGAAGATTCTTACCAACAATGAAATACTCATTCAAGGTCGTAACTTAAGGTTTTGTAATTTTGATATTCGAACAAAATGTTGCTGTTTTACTAAGTAACATTATACTCATTTAATAATTGAAGGTCCAAACCCCAAGTTTTCTAATTTATCGATTAAAACATCATGATTAATATACCGTATGTCTCAGATGACCACGTTTCATAGGGAATTTACATGTAAAATTTGTATTGTTAATTTTTATCTCACACAATGCATTAATATAATCGAAATTAAGTTAGATTTATTATATCCCTTAATTCGTATAATTTATAAACATTTTGTTGAGTTATACTTAGAACATAAGTAAATTTAATTATATGATGGTTATTCTAATGAGAAGTCATGGCAACTATTATTTATTATAAGATATTACTTGTTAGTTTTTTCATGTATTTTTACTTTTCCTATATACAAAGTACATATAGGGGAAGAATTGTGATCGTGATTTTTTTTTTGAAATTTTGTTTTGCGGAAATATCTGTTTTGAGGTCCCCATTGCACCAATTTCTGAAAAAAACAATGTGTCTGTCTGTCTGTGTGTCTGTCCGTGGGCGCTGTATCTCAAAAACGAATGATCCAATTGAAATGAAACTTTAAACTTAAGGTTTTATCGTTAAACATTGGAACTGAAAAGCTTTTGGTAAACATTCATAAACCGAAAGTGGGTGTTTACTCGAGGCGTTTTTTGTATTTTTCGATATTTTTTTTAATATGACAAATATTACAAAACTTTTCAAACAAAAGTTAAAGGGAATGGGAAACTGAACAGATTTTGTTAAAATATATTTTTCATAAAACTCTTAACTTTCGAGAAAAAAAATGAAATTTTTGATATTTTTTGCCAATTGCTAATAAACTATAATAGTTACATGAAATTTATATAACAAATAATTGTAGAAAATTCAATATTGAACAAATTATTAAGAGTAACCTTTTTGCATAAACCGCATAGTTCTCAAGTAAAATATAGGGAAAGTACTATGATGGCCACATCACAATTTTTAATTTATATTTTAAGTAAAACTCAACAAAACAAAGAAAATATGCATCGAAATAATCCGTATTAAGTGATATAATAACTCTAACTTAATTCCAGTTATATTAATGCAATAAATGAGATCAAAATTAACAATACAAATTTTACTTGTAAATTTCCTTTGATACGTTATCATCTGAGATATACGGTATGTAATTTTCTAAGATTTAAATTAAGTTAAAAAACAGCCCTCGGATCTTACGTCAAAATTATAAGTACTTATTATTTGTAATAATTTCATTTATTGTAAGAGAATATCAAATAGAAATACAAATACAAATAATAACATGATTATTAGTTTTATTTAACACATTAATGTGTTATTGGACAAGGCGCCTTGGGCAAATCATAATCACAACAAATTAAAAAAATTGCCTTGGGATGTCATTCACTTAACCATTCAACCTTATTGGAATAAACCTGGTGATTAATAATTCCTCTCTATTTTTAAGGAAATTATTGATTCCTTAATAAAATAATAGTAAAATTAATCGAAAAATTTTAAAACAAATTTATATATCCATATCAAAATATATTACCTTTGACTTGTAGTAAAGGAAATGGTTTTTGGTGACTTTATTACAAGTCAAATGAGTTTTCAATCGAAACACTTAAATTTTTGGATTAATTTTACTATTGAGAAGTTCCATGAAATACGTTCAATGAACTTCATGAAAATTTTACTTTCAATCTATAAATATCACACCTCAAGGGTATCACTTAAAACCAGTTTTATCTCCATAATTTAATGACGGATATCTAATTGTAATTCATCATTTTTATGCGCATGACCTGAAAGGATGTTATGTAAATTTATAATTTTTGTTAGTGTAGAATTAACACTTGATTATTAATACTATTTTGAGAAATTGAAAAGTTGGAAAATATCTAAAATTTACTATTAAACCATTTTCATTTATTTAATTTTTTAATTAGAATTATTTTTTAGACAAATAATGATTCAAATAAAAAGACACATCATTAAGTTAAAATGCTTTTCTTTTATACATTAAAAATAACAACATAGTTAAGCCAAAAATAATTAACAACAGTTAGTAACTGTGGTGAATACACGTGGCATTGTTCCTCAAATAAAAAAAAGTTTGTAAATACACGATTACTTCTTAGAAAACTATGTTTAAATCTTGTCTGAGGTGAATAAAAAAATCAATTAGAATTAATTAACATAAGAATGTTTCATCACGGGTTAAGTGAGAATTTAATTGATCGTAAAAAAATCAATTGTATGATAAATGATGCAATTGGTCCGCATAAATATTCGAGTAAAATTTGTTCTCATGTGCGGTGTTAAGGCACATGGAAATGGCTTATCAAATTAAAGAGCATTTAATTTTAGCATTGATGACTTTGTATCAAAAACAATGGAACAAAATATTACGATCCAAAAGATATTAAGCCAACTTATTGTAACAATCGATTGCGAAGATGCCTTGATCAAGACCTTAAATAAAGTGGTGATGTCATCTTTAAATAATTAGTAGCATATAATTTTTGATTGCGAATCAATATTGTTTTTCACGTGACTGCTAATCGTTATGGCAGTGGTATTAGGGTGGACTCGACATATTTGATTTAATTTTCTTGAATCACGACGCAATAAATCTAAACATTTTGACGGATAAGTTTGGATTGCTCAAGTATTAGATCCCTGTTAGATGAATTTTTGATTACATTTTGTTGAATGGTATCCAAAGTAGGTTTGCGAGAATTTGCTGTAGATAGTATGTAGCCTTTTTTTATTATTTTTAGGTAGAAGACGGTCGTCTCTCTTATTTATTGATGGAGATTTTGGGGTCCACTTAACAATAGGAATACCACGACCAATCTACTACTGATTGTATTTATCATTTAACCACCTTCTGACTTCACGAATGGAGTGGGTTGGTGCGCCATAATGCTGGTATATTAAATAGCGCTTAATATCTAGTGTTATATTCTCAAGCAAACCGGGAAGTATTTCATTAAGAACATGAAGATTACTTTCGGTAATTAATCTTTTGGGTCGGATGTGTGATCCAGCCATACATTCAGTGAAAAACGATACTAATGGCCAAATGGTCGTTTATTATAGGGATGTACATGTGATCATGTCAATTGTGGGTATTAAATACTCACTTTTAGCGAACAATACAGAATATTACCGTGGAAGTCGAGTTGTTCTTGGATTCTAGCTAATAACCAATTACAAACATGTATTCTTTGCCTATACTCCCCACATAACAAAAGTTTGGGATAGAGAGCACCCACCCAGAAAATTATTTAAATTTTATCATTGTTACTGTTTTGATGTTCTTTAAAAAACTGTAGGAGTGTTTAAGTTTCTTTTGTGATTTATGACTTAGGCACGTGGCAGTCATATCAGTTATGATGTTTAAGTTGACGTCAAAAATGGAAACATCATTTTTGTATTTTAAATTCAGTTGTATGTGTAGGGTAGGTGGGTGTCCACTATCCCACCCTCCAGTTAACAAAATACTCTCGAGAATTTAATAAAAAAATAATTTGAGTAATTTAAAAGGTGTAAATCTTCTTATAATCATGTTTTTATTCATAAAAATTAGACTATATGTTTTATTGATGTTTTATATACATTTGGATTTTATAGCCATCACTATCAAGATTATCCAATAATTACAACAGCAGTGTTAGAGTTAGAATTGATGTTTTAAAAGAAATGGATACATCAGTGTTGTACTTAAAATATAAGTGTATATGGAGGATGGGTGGGTGGCCACTATCCCATCCTCCAATTAGTATAATACTGACCAGGTTTTATCAAAAAAATAAATTTTCTGAAGACCTGACATTTAAATAATTATTGATTAAGTGCAAATCTTGTAATCAAGTATTTATTCATTAATCTGGTGGCTATGTTTTACTGATTGGAGGCCTCTAACCCACCCTACATATTAATATTTTAATTTTATTATTATTACTCTTGTGATTGTCTTAAAAAAGTCAAAATGACATGAAATATAAAACATAACAGTCTCATATAAAATGAGCAAAAATAAGCCAATAACGGCTAAAATATTGCCTAAAGTGGCTAAATACACTGCTGGTGAGGATGCCATCAACCAGTATTATGGGTTTGAGTGGAAGAACACTACGTGAACTCCGCCCGCATGTTCCCTGCTCTAAATTGTTAAGTAGTTTGTAAATTTATATTATTTGTTATAATTTTTTTAAGTGAACATGTAAAGCAAAATCAATCAAAAACAATAACAGTGTTTAAGCGGATGTTGTCAAAAATGGATAAATCTATTGTGTAGTTTGAATTCAAGTGTATATGTAGGGTGGGTGGGTGGCCACTATCCCACCCTCCACTTATCATAATACTAACGAGAATTTATCAAAAAAATAATTTGTTGAAGAAGAGACAAGAAAGAAATTTAAAAGGTGTAAATCTTATTGTAATCAATTTTTTATTCATCAAAAGTAGACTGTGGGTTTTAGTGGTTGGAGGGTGTATTAGAGGCCACCCACCCACCCTACATATATATTTGGATTTTATAGCCATCACTATCAAGATTATCCAAAAAAATACAACTGCAGAGTTAGAATTGATGTTTTAAAAAATGGAAACATCAGTGTTGTAGTTAAAATTCAAGAGTATATGTAGGGTGGGTGGGTGGCCACTATCCCACTCTCAAATTAGTATAATGCTAACGAGGGTTAATCAAAAAATAAATTTGCTTAAGACGAGACTTTTAAATAATCATTGATTAAATGCAAATCTTGTATCTTTTAATTAATCTGAGGGCTATGTTTTACTGATTAGAGGATGGGTTAGAGGCCACCCACCCATCCTACATAAATATTTTAATTTAATCACCATTACTGTTTTAAAAAGAAACCGTAGCAGTGTTTAAGCTGATGTTGTCAAAACTGAAAGCATCAGTGTTGTTTAAATTCAATTGTATATGTAGGGTGGGTGGCCACTATTCTACCCTCCAGTTATTATAATACTAACGAGAATTTATCAGAAAATAATTTGTTGAAGAGGAGACAAGATATTAATTTAAAATGTGTAATTTTCTTGTAATCAAATTTATATTCATTAAAACTAGACAGTGTGTACAATTGATTGAAGGGTGGGTTAGAGGTCACCCACCCACCCTACACTTGCATTTTAATTTTATAGCTGTCACTACTAAGATTATCCAAAAAAATACATCAGCAGTGTTAGAATTGATGTTTAAAAATGTGTAAACGTCAGTGTTGCAGTTATAATTTAAATGTATATGTAGGGTGGGTGGGTTGCTACTATCCCACCCTCAAATTAGTGTAATGCTGACGAGAGTTTATCAAAAAATAACTTTGGTCAATAATTATTGATTAAATGCAAATCTCGTAGCAAGTATTTATTCATTAATCTGAGGGCTATGTTTTACTAATTGGAGGGTGGGTTAGAGGCCACCCACCCACCCTACATAAATATTTTAATTTTATCATTATTACTGTTATGATTTTCTTTAATAAAACGACAACAGTATTTAAGTGGATGTTGTCAAAAATTGGAAGCATTAGTGTTATAATTTGAATTCTGTTGCATATGTAGGGTGGGTGGGTGGCCACTATCCCACCCTCCAGTTATCATAATACTCACGAGAATTTAACAAAAAATAATTTGTTGAAGAAAAAAAGAAGAAAGTAATTTGCAAGGTGCAAATCTTCTTGTAATCAAGTATTTATTCATCAAAATTAGACTGTATGTTTTATTGATTGGAGGGTGGATTAGAAAAGTTTTATTTTACAGAACCTGTGAGGATGTCGGTAATTAGCTTCTAAAATTTGATGAACTGTCTTATTGCTGTTAATTTTATGCAATCTTGTAGTTTCTCTAGTACTAAAAAACTTGATTTAGAAAAAGCTTTAATGTTACCAGTTTTGCAATTTGAAGACTTCGATACTTGTTCAAGAAACCTTTATAGTTTTTTTTGTAATAAGATTTTTGTAGAACAGCACCTCGTGAAGATTGTACGCTTGTTAGGTTGGCTAAATTTATATTAGGTCTAGTTTAAATTCAGTTAATTTGAGTAAGGTTATTTTAGGTTAAGTTATAGTAAGTGTTTTTAGGTTAATTTCATTGTGGTAAACAAATAGAAATTCTCTGATTACATAAGGTCAGGGTAGGTTGGATAAAAATTATTTCATTATTCAAGGTTAAATTAATTACATAATCAGTATAAACAGAGTTGGTTTCGCGTTTATGAATAACGGATACATTATTTAAGGAAAGATTGAAAAAAAAAACTTAGCAATGAAATTTAAGTATTAACTTGAAGAGACATATGTAATTTTGCATTCAATGTTTTATTAGTTCTAATATTTTAAGTCATGTCCAAAGTAGTAGGTATATGATGTAATTCAATAACAACTAAATTTTGTCACAATGACTTAAAACAAATACATTAAAAGAGGTCTACAAAAATTTGACGTATATACGTCAGAAGCTGCAAAGATACTATCTTCAAGATCTGTGCTTTGAATTTTATGACAAAAAAACATATTTGTTAAATAATTTGATCAATCATCATCAAAAGAGTTTTCATGGAGCAACTGTCACAAGAAGAATAGAGGGTGAAAATGGAGCAACACATATTTTCTGAATATAAGCTTTTCCAAATGCGATCAAAATGTTTGTAGAAAATTAAAGTATATAACCTAATATCTAAGTAATTTTGAACATTTCAAAATTCTAGCATGTTGGAAAATTTAATGTGATCTAGGTGGATTATCAGTATATAAATTATTTATAAATATTACGCAATCTACACAGTCGCCTTATTTTTATGAAATTTCTTTTCATCAATAAATCATTAAAATAGATTTTTGGAAATTTTAGTTGCTAAAAATTAATTTTTAGGTTTTCATGAAAACTTTGATTAACTGAAAATATTTCATAAATTAATTTTGTTTAAATAATTTAAAGGCAAAATATGTATTAATACTCTAGTAATTTAATCAATTTAATTGCTAATTAGGTCATCATTGTCTCGAGGAAAAAGCACTTTCTTTACAAATGACTTCTATTTAATAGATATATTTTCGAATTCCATTATTAAGCTATTAATGATTATTGCATAGTACTATAAATACACATTTAGCGTATAAAAATAAATTCAAAAAATTCATTATAATAACCTTCAAATTAAAGTCTAATAAAATATAATATTAAATTTTAATAGCGAGAGTATAATAAATATTTTAATTGATTATTAGTGTTTACTACTTGATAATATTAAAAATTTATTATTATATAAATGAAAGTACTTACTGTAATTTTTAGGGAGATGGGGTTGACATTCAACCCATTTTTCGAAAAGTTGTATATTATGCTCTAATTTTTTATCATCCGTCTCATTGAGCTCCTCTTTTATACGATCAACAATACTTTCATTCGGGGGTAATAATAAATGGTCCGTCTTCACTATTAGTCTAAAATAAAAATACATATAATAATATAATTATTTAAAAAATTGTTGACATAATACCGTTGATTAAAATATTGTACAATAATTTAATCAACAATAAAAGATTTAATATTTCACAAATGAAACACTTTTTAATTTTATTTGCATAACTGAGACTTTATTTAGTGGCTACATAAAGTCTAGAAAGTATTTCATTTGTGATTTATGACATATAACGAAGTAGAAGCCTCCACCGTTAACACTTTGTTTAATATTTTTTGATATACCTATTTTCCATGACTGAAGGTGAATTTACGCAGATCAGAAGCCACTGTATCACTGGCGAAATACAATAATGTTCTTCGATAAATAGATACATAAACTGTTACTATTATTAATGACCTTCGCCAGGAGCAAAGGTCACGGCGCCGAAGGAAGGCATACTAGTTTTTTGGCAGGCATTTATACCTCAGATTATTTCCTGTGTTTAGTGGGTAATGTAATATAATCTTAATTTTTATAGCTGAAATATGTGTACAATTTTATTGTTCAATTTAAACTAGTAAATAAGAATGCTAACAAGAAAAATATATTTTAAATTTATTGGTTCAGGATATCATAAATATATTATTAGCAAAGTTTACACATTTATTTTTGAGTCTAATAATTCAAATACTGTATCCTACTTATTTACATCTATGTACGTTTAGAAATAAATTGCATTAATAAATGAAAACAGTTAATTTATTATAATGATGAATAAAACAAAGTTATCTTAAAATTCGAAATTATAAAATAATTCAAATGTTTAAATGTTTGTTTTAATAAACAGCTAAAGTTTCAAAGTATCATTAAATCTAGTAAAATTTACATTGCATGAATGAAAGTATACTCCTTATTTGCAAATAAATCAACAAAGTAAATAAAAAGTAAAGCAACATATAAACACTAAACTTATTCACTTACTACTTTATTAAAACAAACATTTTAGATTTTTACTTTGTACCACAGTAATAGTATTTGTTTTAATTTAGTGTAGAGTTTTCTATATTTTATATTTGCTAAATATATTGATCTCTCTGTAAATACTAATATTAGTAGCATTTAATTTTTTTAGAATAGAATTCATAATTGGGTGAAACTAAATTTTTAGACAACATAGAATGAAATTGATGTTGAGAAAAATTTAAAATTTACATTTAAATTTAGAAATCTATAAGACTAAATTTTCTTAAAATTAATTGAGGGTAAATCAACTTGTAAATTTAATATTGTTATATACTATTTGTAAGTAACAATTTTGTTTTAAATACTTCTGCAATGTTGACCTTAGAAACGGTCAATTGTATTTTTGCTAAATTTTAAGGTCCGATAAGTTTTTAAATCATTAAATAATAGTTATTTAAGGTACAAGTGTAAAAAGTGATGCTTTATGGCACGAACTGGCGTTTAAAAACACGAGCGAGGAACGAGCGAGTTTTTTTAAAGCCAGGAGTGCAATAAAGAAACTTTTTACACGTGTGCCTTACAAAATTTTATCTTCGATCGTAAAGGATTTCAAAGAATATATTCTTATGAGTAATATTTTAATGCCATTTCAATAATTTAATTAATGAAAACATATTTTACCCGCAGTGCACTAATGAAAGCGTTACTTAGCAACCAGTAAACAAGTTGCACAAATGTCGGCCGCCATTATTATTTATGGAAAAAATGTTCGCTTTATTGTAATCGCTTCGACTTGCATTAAATGAAATCTTCAGAGTTCTTAAATCTGCCATTTGGTTTGTATTATATATTCTATTTATAGTTTATTTGTTATTTGTATCAATTAATAAAAAATTAAGTTTTTTGTCGAAAATTTGTGCTATAATATATTCATCTGTCAAATTTGACATTTCTGTGCAATAAAAACAGTTTGACATTACCGTGCAATAAAAACGCAAAAAAGCACTAGTGCTTTAAAAAGCCACTTTTACAATGAAAAATGATGCAAAAAGCGTCTACTTTCTGTACGATCGTAGATAAAAAAATTAAAACTGCGTCTATTTCTTACTTCACTTATTTAAATAGAACTTACTTTTAATTTATTGATTAACAGATATAATTTTTTTTAAATGGTTTCAAGTTGTTAAATTTTTTTCGGTAAACCGGATCCTAATTTAAACAAATTCAAAACTATTTTTTATCTATTTTGTTGTCTAAATTAAAAATGCTTTTAAACTAATATTACATAGTTTTTTTACATAGTTTAAACTATTTTCAACTATATCTTCTTAAAGAATTTCAATTCTTTGAGGTATTTGAAAATATTTTATTTATTTGGTAGGAAAATTTACGTTTTTTTTTATTAAACATGGTTAAACATGGCATTAATTTTCAACTGATTTTAATTTTCTTATGAAATGAAGAGGTTTTCTCTAATAGGCTGTTATCTATTTAAAGAAATTTGCAAACTTATAATAGATCATTTTTTTGCAAAATGTTTGTTTTCAATTACATTTTTAAACTGTTTTCAAATTCAAATTCAAGGGATTGCAACTGTTGAATTGTTATTATTTTTAAATTAAAATTTCAACTATTGTAAGCTATTTTTAATGTCACTAAATTCGGTGATGTGAATTGTTCTATATTCTATGATGAACGAAATAAAATTCCTTACTTCACTTATTATTTTTATTAATATAATAATATAATAAAAATAATAAGTGAAGTAAGGAATTTTATTTCATTCATCATAATATTTTTAATGTTTTTATAGTTTTTTATAGCAAATATAATTGTATTTCTTCTTTGAGGTATTTTGAAAACGTTTTATTTGATGAAGCACTTTATAAACCGATAATTTTAGGAAATTAGTTTCTTTACAAAATTTATGTTTTATGCAAATTTGAATATTTTTCTAACTATTTCATCTTAATGAATTCAAATAATTTTAACTCAGATTAATAATGGATAATAAGTTAACATTTGCACCATTTAATAAACTTCTGGAAGCATCGTACATCAAGTTTTTAGTTGTGAATAGACAACTTAAACTTTAAAACTAGGAAGAAATTGTGAAAAGTATAGTATTACCAATATTTCATTACTGTTTGTCCATTTTAAACTCTATATTTGATTGAATTTCAAATTTTTTTAAGCAACTTATTTTTGTAGCTTTTACCCGGCTTTTCTATAAATTTTTAACTGATTTTCTTTTTCCCATGAAATTGTAAGATTTTGCTTGTTGAACTTTCAACTATTCAAAGTAAATTTTATACCAAAAGTTTTAACAAATTATTATTTTTAGGTAATGTTAAGTGCAATATTAGTAGATTTTAATTGTCTGTTTCAATTAATTTTTTTTAAAATGTTGAACAGTTTCTTTTCTAAGAGAAACATTTAAATTAGTTTTTGTTTATTCAGTTATTCTGTTTCTTTTTAAATTGTTAATTATAATTCATAATTTATGTTAACGAGACAAATTAATTAATGCATGTTAAATGTACTGGTTATTCAAATGATACATTCGTGATTATAAATGGGAAAACAAATTGGAACTGTCAAAATTGCAATAATTCTAGTTTTTCCCATAGTGCAATCTAATGTATTTAATTTATTAACAGAACAATTTGAATAAAAAAAATGTTATTACTTTTCATTTGAATAATTTGGAGTTGCGTATTATAGAACTAAAACTAAGTTTAGTTCATTAAATAACGACCAACGCCTATTGATTAACAATCATTACTTTAAAGAGATAGTATCTGAAATGGAAAAAAGGCTTAAAAGAATGAAGAATGTTTTATTGTTTACCGGAGTCTACGGCAAGTATGGTCGAATCGAGGGACGTTTTAAACAGTAATGCCCATAATTGTATTAAGATACAACATTTTTGTGCAGACAGGAAAAGAAAACATTTTGACTATTTCAAAACAATTAAAAATGAACTCGCAAATTGAATATCAAAAGGAGAGTCACATCTTGTCATTAGATACAATAATGGGTTTCCTTTAATAACTTACTTCAGTCAGGTTTTTAATAAAAAGTCAAAAAACTAACTACCTATTATCAAAATTATGGAACGAAACGACGGGAATTAAAGTTGTCAGTTAATTACAACGAATATGATATCGTAATTTTACCTGAAATATGACTATTTGAGGGGATATCTAATAGTGAACTACAATTTAACAATTATAATATATACAGGGTGTTTTTGTGACTCGGGGAATACAAATAACCACATATACTAGAGTTAAAATGATGATAATTTTTTAAATAATTTTATTTTTACTTACGAAAAAATAAACTTTTTGTTTAAACGACATAGACAAATTAGCAGCTCAATTCGTTTATCATCGCCGACTCAGATTTTTCGAAAGATTTTTGTTCATATTTTAAACTTAAAAAGATATTTACGGCAAATGTCGGAGATTCTACTATGAAATTAAAAAAATAGCCAATATAGAGATATACGAGAGCACAGCTGAAAGAATTATAACAATTAAAGAACAAATTTAAGAAGCCCTAACCTAGCAATAGAGGAAGGTATATTTCCACCATGTCTTAAGAAAGCAATTGTTATACCAGTTCATAAGGTCCACGTACTGATGCAAATAATTTTAGACCAATGTCCATCTTACCTGTCATTTCTAAAGTATTTGAAGATTTATGAAATAATCAATTATTGAATTATATTCAAAACTATAATGTCTTATCAAAGAGTCAACATGGTTTTAGAAACAGGAGGTCTACAACAACAGCTTGTTTATATTTTATTGAACAATGTTTAAAGGCTTTAAATGAAAATTTAATGAAAATTTATGCAAGCAATTTTTCCTCGACTTACAAAAGACTTTTGACAGCATGAGTCATGAGATTTTACTACAAAAACTGTATTTCCATAATTTCTATCACACGAGTTGCAAATTAATCATGATTTATTTGTCGAACAGCTCACAAGTAATCAAATTAAATAACAAATTGTCAGATGACAATTAACAGAGGGGTGCCACAAGGTTCTAAACTAGGACCGACACTATTTTTTACTTTAAATAAATGATATCTGTCATTTCCTAGGAGAAGACAATATCTTACTGTTTGCAGACGATACCACTTTGTTAAATCGAGGTAAGTTGCTTTACGATGTAAAAAATACCTACTTTAATATTATAACACAAGTAAAATGTTGGCTCACAACTAATGAACTATTACTAAATAATAATAAAACGGTTAATATGCTATTTAATCTAAAACATATATATGATTTCAAAAAATTAATAAATATATCTTTTTACTCAGAAAACTCTCAAGACCACTTTTATTTCAGGCTTTGAAAGCTACATACTTTTCACTTATATTTTTATGAAGTAATTCTTCTGGAGCAATAGTTTTTGCTGCACAGAGGAGGGCTATTAGAATTATTTATAATTTGAAATATACTGATGATTCTAGACCATATTTTATTAAAATGAATGTTTTGGCGTTATCATGTATATTCATATTGGAATCCCGGATTTGCATACATGAAAATCAGCATTTATGAAACAAATTTTGATGTAAATAAATTTAAGACTCGTAATGCCAATAAATTCCTGCCTTTACTTGATTCACACCATTAAATTGTATAACGCTCTACATGTAAGCTATAAAAAGCAGTCTATTACAATTATTAAATTAAATCTGAAATACTTGTAAATACCCCAAGCATTCTATTCCATTTGGATTACTTTAGTTTATTGTATCTGTTTTTTGTTGACAACTGTGATTGTAAATAAATTATTATTATAAATAGGGTATGGGTAAATTATACCTCACAAATTGTATAAGAGAAATAGCAATTCCTATCCAAAGTGGGTGACCTTAAACAACTGCCAAAAAGGAAGAAATTGACACATGTTCGCTATAAACAATCTGCTTAAAAGATGAGTACTTAAGTCTCTGCAAAATATTATCTAGCAATCTAAATATTACTTACACATCGAATGTCTAATCCAAGTTAAAAATAATACAAAGTATTTTTGGAAATATCAAGAATCACATTTTGATTTTTTGCGGATTATTTTAGTTTATACTGATGAGTCGGAGACTTCTGTTAGTGACTTATCAACAATTCGTATGTAAATGATTTGAAACTTATGTCTTCAAAAGAAAACATTTCAACCAAATTCTTAGCCTTAAACACAGTGTAAGTCTAGGACCAGACGATCTTACTAGTTGACTGTTGTTGAATTGCACTTATTCAATAAATAGTACTTTATATGATATATTCTCTATTTTATTAAAGTTTGCTGTTACTCCATAAGTATGAAAAGTTCCGTAAATCCAATCTACAAGTCCCCCTCTATAATTAGTCTGCAATCTATAATATCTAAGATGTTGCATAATATATCATAATTTGATTGTATTGGCTTTTAATTGTTGAAAGTCCATTTTGAATTCACTGACAACAGATCAATTGGATGTTTAAATCAATTTCATCAATGAAACAATATGGATTTGTGACAAAACGTTCAACAGTTTAATAATATCTTGTGTTATATCCAATTTCTATCGAATACCTTGAAAAATAATAATCATACCATCTTGATTAATAAACTACAATCGCTTCAATGATTTAGCAGTACGCTAGATCTCAGTATTTCTGCATAATGGGTCCTACAGTAAAAATAAATAATTTCATTCCCAACCTAATTTATGTTAGCTTGAAAATTCCATAGAGAACGCATTGTAGCCCTATATTATTTTTATTATTCGTTAATAACATTAAAAATGTCATTAATAATAGTTATTTGTTGTTATACGTCGATGATATAAAGAGTTATAGGGCTGTTAAATCATTAGAAGATTGTCTTCACCACAGAGTGACGTAAACAAAATAAGTGATTGGTATCATGTCAAAAAATTATTATTTTTGAATATTGGTAAATACAATATGGTGCGATTTACCCGTAAACGAGCATATCTTAATTTTCACTATAAAATAGAAGATAATACACTTACTAAAGTATGTGAAATTAAAGACTTACCTTTGATAGGGTGGGTGAGGAAGAACAGTCCACTAAAGTTTGGTTAGCTCCTTTTGGGTGCGAAGAGTTGTGTGAAGTCTGTCGTTATTTAATTTTTGAAAAGTAGCACAGTACACTTCAGAGTTGATCGTTTGACCATGGGGAAGGACAAATTAACCCCTTCAGAATCCCAGAAGACCATAGCCATGACTAAAGGGTATTCACACTTTATCTTGGTAGAATAAAGGTTAAGAAGAAATCATATACTGAGTCTCTACTCAGGAATAATGTAAGAACTAAATTTAAGAATTAGAGAGGGATATGCCTCTAATCTATAATACCAAAGGTGTTAGATAGTATAGTCACTAAACAGATTGATTGGATGTCTAAATTATATTATACAGGGGATGTTTTGCGGACGCTTGAATACAAGTTAGGAAAAAATCATACACTGAGTATCTACTTAGGGATAATATAAGAACTAAATTTAAAGTGTTTAGCTGATCGCCGTCAACTTAATGATGTATGTATATTGAATAGACTCATTAATGGAGATGTGGAATGTCCAGAACTTCTACTTCATCTTAATTTCCTCTCTTTAAATAATGATCGTCGACTAAGGAGTGTGCCAATATTATTACAGAAATTCTCTTTAAATATAGGCAACAATAACCCTGCTACTAGGATGATGAGATCGGCAAATCATTTTAATTGCCAATCTTGGTCCGATTTATTTGATTCGAGATTTCATAATTATAAATTATTATTAAAAAGTATGGCTAATAATGCCATTATATTATATCATCATTTCTATACCTTACACTTACTGTTTTTAAACAAAATATAAGTTTTGAACAAATTAAAAACAACCCTTTTAACAAAGTATTTGTAAGCAATTTCAAATTGTTTTCAATAGATTTTTCCATAGTACATTTTTTGAGCAAACTTTATTTTATTAGAATTATTATTTCTTGGTAAAAAAAAATTATAAATTAATTATAAATTGTATAAAACTGCACTAAAATCTTTATTTGTACTTTCATTTAAATCCTGATACATGTTTTGGACAAAAAGGATGATTTTCTAAATAAATTCAGATTAACTTCACACAACCTATAAATACAACATCTTTATTACAGTAACACATATTTACAAAAATAACATATATACAGTATGATTAGTGTTAGTCTATAAATGTCTCGGCTATCGACCGTAGGTCTTCCTGCCCTATCTTAAAAGAAATTTAAAAAACATATAAAAATTGATTAAATAAAACACTAGTTTGGTACTTTTTCCACTTGGTTTATTAATCGCTAGATGTACAGGGTGTCCCGTTAATGTAGGGAAATGGCTGGAACATATATTCCTGGGGTCAAAATATGATGATATAACACAACTTATCTATATCCAAAAATTTATGGTTAAGCCGGAATTTGTCTTCAAAGTTTCAAAAAATTTGATTTCTTTTGTTTATAACAATTGAACGCTTTATTAGATTTGAATGAAATTTATTATTAATAACTACCATAATATAATACATCATTTCAGTTATTATGGTCATTAGTGATTGACAGGAAGTATAAAAAACAGTAGTACCACCACTTAAAAATTAAAATATTTTTTTAATGGTGCATCCAATAAAAGCTAAAAAATAATTTTTGAAAGACCAATTAATTTTAAAACTTTTTTGTATGTTAATAATATTTGATATCTTTTACGGTTTTTGCACAAAAAAATAAAATATGAATATAGTATGCAGATTTGCACTCATTAATAAGTAAATCAACTTATTCAATTAAATAAAAATTAAATAATATTAATTGATACAATAAATCAAAACAACATCTAACACTTTTTAAACAATTTTCTTGGCAAAATCCTAATACAAGCAAGAAATCTGTTTGCTGCAAATGTGAATATTTATGAACCATAATAAAGTTAACAATAAATGATGACTCAGTAATATATTCTTAGTAATTCAGTAATTATTATTTTACATAATTTACATTTTTTAAACAAAGACGGCCACGAAAAACATATATTTTCGATTTGATGGAAAACTAGATTTTGTTTTTACTAGATAAAAAATTTCATTTTATTTTTTTGTGCGAAAACCGTACAAAATTACAAATTTTATTAAGAGACAAAAAAGTTTTAAAATCAAATTCTCTTTTAAGCAGTATTTTTTTAGTTTTTATTGGATGCACTAATAAAAAAATATTTTACTTTTTAAGTGATGGTACTACTGTTTTCTATATTTCCTGGAAATCACTTATGTCCATAATAACTTAAATGATGTATTATACTAAGGTAGTTATTCATAATTAATTTCATTCAAATCGAATAAGGCGTTCAATTGTTATAAACAAAATAAATAAAAAAAATTGAAATTTTGAAGACAAATTCCGGCTTAACCGTAAATTTTTGGATATAGATAAGTTGTGTTAAATCATCATATTTTGACCCCAGGAATCTATAGTTCAGCCATTTCCTTGCATTAACGGGACACCCTGTATATTTCGGTCACAAAGTGAACATTATCAATAGCAAACTAAATAAATGAGTTAAAATCAATCTAATATATACCTGTGCGGATTAGGAAAACAGGGGATAAGGTGAACAATTGTGTTAGTAATTGGGTTTTTTCGGGATTAGTATTTCTAGTAACGGATTATTCAAAGCGGTTAAGTCGAAATTTAACAATTTGTATTGATGTCTTTTCATGTGGATTGCTTCTAACATATTAAGGTTATAACTATTGGAAATTTGTATAATTTTACACTGTCTACCGAAAATTTATGACCCGTTGTTATGCATGATGGGCAACTGCTGACTTTTCTTCATTAAAACTTTTTACATGGTACATATGTTCTTTAAATCTGGTGATGATATTTCTTTGTGTTTGGCCAACGTAGACAATGGGAACATTGAATGGAATAAATGCCGGATTGTTGTAATTTGTCAGTTTTCGAGAAGGCATTTCCTACAAAGTTTTTTAATTTGGAAGTTGTGTAGTGGGCTGGTTGTAAATTAAATTTTTTGAGAAGTTTATTTAGGATTTAATTTAATTCGGAGACATATCAAAGTTAGTAACCGGGATGAAAATAAAGTGGCTTAAATTTGAAATAAGGGTATTACATATAAAACGCACAAGTTACGAAATCTCCGCTTATGAACAACATCTAAAACTCAGTAAATACACCACACCAGATATATGGGATGAGTCATTAAACCAAATGTATACAGTGGTAAGTGAAACTTAAACATTTGCTCAACGAACAACACCAAAACAACAGCAACAGACGAAAAGTGACAACATAACTCCCACAAACACTGGTATACAATAAAACAGAAGAAGTGTTCCTGGACAATGAATTAAACCTTTTGAAGAAAGGACTCAACAATGCCATCCACCCAAAATATGATTACTTCGAAAATATCGTAAAGGACATAGATATTGCCGCCTCGAGATTGGAACCAGAAGAAGCAATACAGTTCCGCCTAGCCGCTAAGAACACCCTCAAAAATGTAAGACATAGAAGTAATACAGAAATGAATAAAAAGAAGAAGGAAGAAGATAATACCACAATCAAAACCCTGAAAGAGAAAGACTGTTACTATCTGAAATCTGACAAAGGTAATGCCATTGTAATTGTCAAAAAAAATCGACTACATAAGTGATGTGAACCTATTATTAGATACAGGACCCTATACAAAGTTAAACAAAAATCCCTTAAATAATTACGTAAAGAAAATCAATTATTGCCTCAAATCTCCAACATCTTTATTAAACAAAAAACTCATTTATAAATTAAAAATCAAAAACCCTAAACTACCGAGGTTATACTGACTACCGAAAATTCACAAACCCGGAAATCAATATAGACCTATAGTATCCAACATTAATTCACCTACATACAATATAGCCAAATGGTTTGTAAACGAATTTTATAAATTAACAATTAATAATGACTTCACAATAAAAAATTCCATTTGCCTAGCCAACAAATTAAAAAATATCACCCTACAACCTGACGAAAAACTTATATCCTTTGACGTAGTATCTTTGTTCCAAAGTATCCCTGTAAAAGAAACGATAGACATTTTAAAACAACTATTGATAGACAATCAGAGACCCGAAGAACATATACAACAATATCTAGACCTTACTGAACTAGTCATGGATTTCAATGTGTTTGAATTTAACAACGCCTTTTACAAACAGACATTCGGCACCGCAATGGATAACCATTTCTAGCTAACATTTTCCTCAATCATATACGTTTTACTTAAACATATCATTTTCGCGCGAAAATTATCCAATCAGAAGTAGTTTTGTGTGTAATGCCGCAGCGTTGATATGGAGATGGAAATCTCCATAACAACGCTGCGTCCTACTCACCTTTGACAGATAACTTGATGGCTAACTATTTTTGTATAATTTATAAAGAAAAATGATTTTCAAAGTTCGATTACTCTAAAACGGTCAAGTTTAGCCTTACGATGTGCCATACCAATTTTGTGTAGAATTTCGAGATGAATTGAAATATGGAACAATATACGGGGTGTTCTATTAAAGAAATAGCAAGTTTAATTATTAAATTTATTAAAGAAATAGCAAGATTTACAGAGCCTTTTCCCTACCTTTGACCGATCAAAACAGAAAAACGAACTTAATTTAATCTATCAAATAGGAGATTCTCTGAACTACCCGAGAGTCACAATAAAAAAATTAATTGTTAAACATTTATTCAGACACATCCTTCACTCAGCCACTTGCTTAACACCAATTAAAAAACCAAATAATAACACGAAATATATCAAACTTCAATAGGTTTCCGAATTAAATCAAATCCTAGATAAACTTCACAAAAAAATTAATTTACAACCAGCCCACTACACAACTTCCAAATTAAAAAACTTTCTAGGAAATACCTTCTTGAAAACTGACAAATTACAAAAATCCGGCATTTATTCCATTCAATGTTCCCATTGTGACAAAATCTACGTTGGCCAAAAACAAAGAAATATCATCACCAGATTTAAAGAACATATATACCATGTAAAAAGTTTTAATGAAGAAAAGTCAGCAGTTGCCCATCATGCATTAACAACGGGTCATAAATTTTCGGTAGATAGTGTAAAATTATTACAAATTTACAATAGTTATAACCTTAATATGTTAAAAGCAATCCACATAAAAAGACATCAATACAAATTGTTAAATTTCGACTTTAAATAATCCGTTACTAGAAATACTAATCCCGAAAAATTACTAACACAATTGTTCACCTTATCCCCTGCTTTCCTAATCCGCACAGGTATATATTAGATTGATTTTAACTCATTTATTTAGTTATTTGCTATTGATAATGGTCACTTTGTGACCGCAATATACATCTAGCGATTAATAAAGCAAGTGAAAAAAGTGCCAATCTAGTATTTTATTTAATTGAAGCTAGTTGAATTTAACTGTCCGGATGATGCGATCTAATGAATTGATGAAGAGTGTTTGTGGGGTGTTTGAATTTTGGGGAATATTGGGATTGCTTGGAATACAGTATTTGTCAGGGAGGGTTAGGTTGGAGGGTTTAGTAGCAAATTTTGTGCTGATGGCTAAAGTACGATGGGTAATAGGAATTATTTGGGAGGATTCGTAGAGTAGGTCAATGGACGGGTTATGAGGAGAGTTATTTGGGTGTCTGATTTTGGTAAGGGTTCAGAGTGCGATTCTTTCGGCGACTTAGATATGATGTAGGGTAGAAGGACGGCATTGGGTAAAAAGTATTGAGCCATAGTCTAACAAGGGCCGGCAAATCGATTTATAAATGTTGGCAGCAGTGTTATTTGTAATGCCTTGGTTTTTGAAAGTTAAAGCTCGGAAATGCCGGGCTGTGGTTTTGACTTTGGCTTTGACGGATAGGGCATGTTGTTTGAAAGATAGTTTATGATCGCATAGGATTCCTAGGTATTTGCAGGTTATTAATATATTTCGTTTAAACTTACTAAAATAAAATAAATTTTATATTTAATTTAATTTATTTTATTCACATATTTACATTACGACATAGAATTACTATAAACTTAATATTACAATGTGAATTAATAAACAAAAATAAGATTGCATTTTATTATAAAACATTAAAATTTAGTCATGACCTTCCACAAACGTCATCGTAGCAATGAACGGTATAAACATAAACAACTGAAGGCCTCGAAAGAGGTCACACCAGAGAGAGAGAGAGAGAGAGAGAGAGAGAGAGAGAGAGAAACGCGTAAAAAATATTTAAATAATAAACGCAATCAACAATCGCGCAGAAATACTTGATTTTACAACATTATCATTTACTGTCGGTAATATATGTAGAGTAAATAAATAATTACTTACTAATTATGGATTATTGCCTTAAAATTATTAGTTGATAAACTATACAAACAATATAAGGTATTTTATAAATTATAAATCAGGTATTTTTATTTAGATGAAGATAAAATTTAAAAATGGCACATTGCCTTTAATTAATCTCACATTGTATATTATTAATCCTAATCTTTGTAACATTATTAATAAATAATGCAATCAATCAATCAATCAATCAATCCTTTATTTCTCGTAGCCACTATATACAAAAATACATTTTTGAAGTGGATGAGAACGTCAAATTACAAAATATTAGTCTAAATATAAATAAAAATAAAAAATAAATACATAATAAATAACCACATTAAAAATACAAAAATACATTATAAAAGTAACAACATGGTTTTTGAAGTGGATGAGAACGTCAAATTACAAAATATTAGTCTAAATATAAATAAAAATAAAAAATAAATACATAATAAATAAACACATTAAAATTAAAGTTAAAATTGAGTTCATACACAATAAAATAAAACACAGGTAAGTCATTATACATTAAAACAATAGATAAGAGTAGAAGGTACAATTCACATATATAGGAAAATTGAATATGTGTCCCGTTAGAGTGATAAAAAGTCAGAGATCTTGTAGAAGCAATTTTTGATTAACAATTGTTTTAATTTGGCTTTAAATTGTGTAAGTTTTCCGCATTTTTTTATCTCGTTGGGTAGCTTATTATATACTAGCATGCACATATATCTGGCCGATTTTTGATAGAGAGTTGTCTTGTGGGACGAGACGCGTATGTCTTCACCTTGCCGCGTATTATATTTGTGCTGTTATTCTTTTCAAATATATCAATATTAATATATGCATATACTGCACACTTTAATATATAAATACTAGGTACAGTAAGTATATTATTGCTAATAAAAATGTCTCGGCATGTTTGGGTTTTCCGCAGACCGAAAATAAGCCTCAGAATTCTCTTTTGCGCTACAAAAACACGTGTTATATCTGCTCTACCCCAGATCAAAATGTTATAGGAAATATGAGAGTGAGCCAAGGCATAGTATACATCCAGCAATGATGCGCGGGTAATTTTAGATTTTAGTTTATGTATTGCATAATAAGTACTACTTAACCGGGAGGCAACATGGTTAATTTGTGTGTCCCAGCGAAGGTTTTCGTCAATATAAGAGCCTAGAAGAGTTCCTCTTGACTATTTGCGGATAGCACAATTGCAGTATCATCTGCGAAATTTATCATTTGGCCCATGGAGATATGTTCTGTTAAATCGTTAATGAACAGCAAAAACAATAACGGTCCAAGAGTCGATCCCTGCACAACACCTTTGTTTACTTCAAATATTTCCGAGACACTGTCATTAATTTGTACAAACAATTTCCGATTTTGTAAGAATGATTCCACGAGATCTGCAACAATGCCACGAATACCAAGCGCATTTATTTTTTCTCGCACAAAATTTGCATTAATTGTGTCAAATGCTCTTGAGAAATCATAAAAAAGTCCAACAACGTATTTACCACTATCAATATTTTTCAACACTTCGTCCAGAAGAGCAACATTTGCAGTTTCAGTTGACCGGTGTTTTCTAAACCCGTGTTGTGCATCCTTGAATAGATGGAAGGTTTCAATGAAGTTAGCTAGTCGTAAGGCGATAATTTTTTCAATTATTTTTGAGAACGAATCCAACAAAGCGATAGGTCGAAAGTTATTCGCATCTGTACTTGGTCCATTTTTTAAAATAGGTAAAATTTTTGACGTCTTTAGTGCTCGCGGAAAGACTCCAGATTTTATTATTAGATTGATTAAATAGTGTAGAGGCTCTAAGATTTCTATTACTACACTCTTGATAACGTTGATCGATACTCCATCCTGACCTGAGCTATTATTATCTTTTAGTTCTAATATTGTATTGTATATTTCTGCATGTGTTACTTGTGATAGAAACATAGATTGTGTCGCATATTTTGAGGTGGTGCATTGTACAGACATGTTGTTACCAAAATGCTCTTTTAATTTTCTCTCGGTGATAGTGGAGAAGTGCTTAGCGAAGATGTTAGCCACTTCGTATGTCTCGGTAATAGGTTTATCGGCACTATTTGTGATTATGTATGTCTCTTTTTTTGCGGGTCCATGCAGTTCGTGGTTTATAACATTCCAAATTTTTTTCTGTCTATTTGGGGTATATAATATTTGTTGGCTGTAAAAATTACGTTTTGTGTCTTCAATTAGTTTTTTGTGTTCTTTTTTGTCATTATTATATTTGATTTTGATGTCCTCGGATGGTGCTTCCATCATTAGGCGGTATGTTGATTTTAGATTATTGCTAGACATTTTTACAGCATCGTTTACCCATGTATGATTTCTGTTCCTGATTTGACTTTTAATAGGACACGCCAGATTAAAACAATGAAAGAATTCATTGAGAAATAACTCGAAACTTGAATTGACGTCCTCAGTTATAATAGATTGCCAGTCTGTTTTATTTAAATGAGTTTTAAGTTCCGAGATGTTATTATCTTTTATTTGACGGCAATTTCTACGTTTAGGTACGTTTTTTTCGAGATTCCGAGTGGTAAGTTTTATACAAGCTAGTTGGGCATGGTGATCGGATATATTTAGATTAAAGTTGCTACATGTCCAATTATTTCCGGGAAGATTCGTCACAATGTAATCGATTTGAGTCGATGAGAAACCGTTGTCGGTGGATTGAATTCTAGTCGGTTCATATAGTTTATATTCAAGTTTAAACGACGTAAAAAAATCACGTAGTTGCTGTTTAATTAGGGAGTCTGTCATATTATCAAAGAAGATATTGATATTCCCTGTGGGTGGACGGTACACACATATGATGGCAATCTTTGAATTATTTGTTCTTATTGAACATCCTGCGCATTCTATCTCCATTTCTACACAATATTGGTCTAGATTAATTAACTTATATTCGTGTTTTGAATCAACAAAAATCATACATCCGCCATGCTCTCGGTGTTTGCGGGTGTAGTCAGCAATTAATTGGTATCCATTTAAATGAACATATTTTTTATTGTCTTTATTGCACCAAGTTTCTGTTAAGCAGATAATATTTGGTTTATTGTCAATTAATGCTACAGATAATTCGTCAGTTTTGTTGTATATGCTTCGAATGTTTTGGTGCATGATCTTAACTTCGTGTGAAAGATTGGTGTTGACGGTTTTAATATTGCTAGTTTTTGCGAAACCTGGATTGAGATCGGTAGGTGGATTTCCGAAAAAATTTAAATTCCCGTATAATAATGCCTTCAGGCCAGACATCAGGAGCAATTATTAGGTGAGCATATTCTTCGGGGACACCAATTTTAAAGCAGTTATAAATTATTATTATTCCGGACTTGGCATTCTAATGTTTCCACTGAGAACTGTAAATCCAGTAGTTTTGTATTGAGGGCAGCAATGAGTTTTTCTCTCGTATAATCTGTTTTATATTTGCCAACGTGATAGAACTTTTTTTTTTCAGGTTTATAGACAATCTTTTCTTCATCATGTGTATTTCCGGTAATTACTGGGTGTTTGTCTTTTGATTGCGAATGTAAGATTTTCACGGGCTTATTAGTGGTCGTTGATAAGTCTTGCTGCGTTTGTGTGTTTATATTTTGGTTCGTTGAACTATTCATGTCTAAAATAGTGGTATTATTATTGACCTTTTTTGGTGGTTCCATATGACGTTTTTTTTTCATTCATCATTGAAACTGTTGAATTTTTAGATATGACTTAATTGCAAACCGAATGTCACGTTGATATTAATCAAATATTTACACAAATTTTACAAATTTTAAGCAAAATTCTTAATATATTAAGTATAAATTAAAATAAATATCTACAGTTGTAGAAATAATCCGAAGAAATTCTGAAAAATATGGAACATTCCATCAGGGTCTGGCTGGAAGAACATTCTGAAGAATGAAGTCCGCCTGCGATTCCTGTGCTCAAAATTTATTGTATTTTTTTATGTATGTATCTATTAATGTATTTTGTTAACAGGTAATCCAAAGAATCATAATAAATAAATAAATAAATTCGAATTGAAATTTCCTGACGTAATATTAGTTAAAAAAAAAAGTAAATGGTATGGTAATTATTTTTGAAATGTGCAAATAAGGATATTATGTCTATAAAAATAACTGGAGAAGCAGGCATTAAAATTACTGTTTCAAAACAAATTATAAATTCTCATATTTTTTTGGTACAAAAATCATGTGTATAAAATGAGGTCGAATTATACCCGCTATAAAATTTAAATTAAATTTAATTACAATAACTACTAGGTTAAAGATCGAACTACCGTGAAAAAATACTTTGATTCATAAAGTCGTTAGCAAGCATTATTACTTTCCCTATATAGTATATATAGGGGAAGTATTGTTTTCGTGCGTAAAAATGTCTGTGGGCGCTGTATCTCAAAAACGAATGATCCGATTGAGATGAAACTTTAAACGTAAGGTTTTATCATTAAAAACTGGAACTGAAAAGCTTTTGTGGATGTTTACTCGAAGCCTTTTTTTTGTTTTCTTCCGATATTTCTTTGATTATGAAAAATATTACAAAACTTTTCAAACAAAAGTTCAAGGGTACGGGAAACTGAACAAGTTTTGTTTAAACATATTTTTCATAAAATTCTTAACTTTCGAGAAAAAAAGTAAAAATTGGAAATTTTGACATTTTTTGCCAATTACTACTAAACTATTAGAGCTATATGAAATTTATATAACAAATAATTGTAGAGAATTCAAAAGTGAACAAATTACTAAGAATAGCCTTTTTGCGAAAACCCCATAGTTTTTGAGAAAAATATAGGGAAAGTACTATGATGGCCACATCACCATTTTTATTCATAATTATCCTAGCAGAAAATTAAAAAAAAAATCAACATTGATTTGATGCTCCGACTGGCAGAGAGGCCCACACCCCTAATCATTATCAAAATTAGGCACTCAAATAATCCTCTTCACAACCCATCAAATGAATTAACTTTATGAATCCCAAATAATTCTCATCACTCAATGTGCATTAGCCATGAGTAAAAATTGACTACTAAACCTTTCAACCTAAGCCTTCTGGATAAATACTGTATTCCCCGTAATCCCAAATATCCCCATAATTCAAACATCCCACAAAAACTATTTATCAATTCATTAGATCGCATCATTCGGACAGTTTAGTGAAACTAGCTTCAATTATTATATTTCATACTTTTTTTGCAGTTAAGGCAGATAAAACTAGGGTTGTTAGCCCAGACAAATCGTACTAAATATATGTATTATGTAAAATATATGTAAAAGTTTCTGTAATAAATATTGTTTATATGTATGTAAATATATTTTGTATTAAAATATTATTTTTTACTGCTGATAAATATAATTATCTGAGTTAAAATTCGTTTATAAGGGTAATAAAATAAATTATTGCAATAATTAAACACATAATTAAATATACGAAAAATATAACACCGGCTACAAATGTGCTGAAATAAATTGGAGTAAAATATTATGTAATGGATTTAAATGCGACGGATTATAAAGTGACCGACAAACTCGGCACTGCAATAGGAAGACCGTGAACCAAATTCAAATTCACTTAACCTTTGCATAATGTATTATTGAAAATCCAGTTCATTTCTAGAATGCTTGAAAAAAATTCATATTCATCAATTTTTGAACTCTAAAAAAAATTTCTAGAGAAAACTTGATTGATTATTAAGAAACAATTGATGAAAAATATAAATAAGATCAAGTAAGGAATGATTTAAAATTTTCGAAAAAAAATAAATAAATAGGAAAAAATTATACATCTCTCAAAGAAAATTAATTTGGAAAAGGAATTGGAAAAATAAATAGTAAATGGTGGAAATTAAAAAAAAGGCAAAATTAACTCTTTAGAAGTAAAATATAGAAATCTGATGAAAAATGCTGGATAATATATAATATTTAGAAGAAAATTTATAGAACATGTGAGCTTATTTGAAGAAAGCTTCTACATAACTCCGAAAAAACTTAGGAATCTATAAGTATCAAAAAATAACAAGTGATAATATTGTAAAAATATTAGTTGATAAGGCTGAAACTCCATACTTTCACTTAATAATTACTGACCTAGTATAATGATGCTAATTGTTTTAATTCCTTTAAACCAATTTTTCACCATAGAATGGCTTTATCAGATAGATGCAAATACGAGGGTTAGTTACAACATTTTTAGGGTCGACAGATCTATTATTGATTTATTGATTTATTGATTTTGCTTTACATGTTCACTTAAAAAAAATATAACAAATAATATAAATTTACAAACTACTTAGTAGTAATGTAAGAGGGGGAGGCATCCTAATTGCGATAAAATGTTGCTTTAAATCTACCCTGATATCAGCCGATCCGAATATTGAACATCTATTTATTTCCATCACTATTGATAACACAAAATACATGATCGGCGGTGTTTATATTACTCCAGGATCTTCCGTTTTAAGATATGAAAATCATTGTAATGTTGTCGAATCCGTACGTAGTAAATATAATAATCATAAATTTTTAATTTGTGGTGACTTTAATTTAAATTCGGTCTCTTGGAATGCTAATGGTTATGCACTACAATCACACAGTCCACAAGCTCAGATAATTTTTGATTCATATAATTTCTTAAATTTAGATCAAATTAATTTTATACCGAATTCACGAGGAGTTTTTCTTGACTTATTTTTTTACGGATTGTGCTCATATATCTGCCTCCTTAGCCGAAGATGTTTTACTCAACTCTTGTCGTCACCATTTTGCATACGCTTTATCATTTCCTATTAATTCATTTAATGAAACACTAGATACGTACGAGACTATATATCTATTTAAATATGGAAATTATTCCGGTCTTAACGATTATTTATTACAAGTTGACTGGAATAATATTCTGTCCAATTCTGATATAAATATCGCGACAAAAAACTTTTACGACGTGCTATACGCAGGCATGGATTTGTTTATTCCAACAACAGTTTTAAAAAGGAAACAATCTACTTATCCAGTTTGGTTTAATCGAAATCTAATTAATTTACTCCGCAGGAAGAAATTAGCACACAGAAGATATAAATCTACAGGCCGTCAAGAAGATTATTTATTTTTTAGTAATGTACGTTATGAATGTAAAGTACTATCTAACGAGCTGTACATGGAATATTTAAAACGGGTTGAATCAAATCTTTTCACTAATCCACGTTCTTTTTGGAAATTTGCCAATGAATCTCGAAAGGAATATGGCTTTCCTAAAAATATCGAATATGACGATAAAGTTGGAGAAGAGGGACAGGATATCGTAAATTTATTCGCAGATTTCTTTTCGACAGTATATAAAAATGACACAAAAATTGATGTTTCTCAAATCTCTATTGCAAATACTCAACAAGTCTTGGATTTAAAATTGTCTATTTCCGTCGCCGATGTTTTTAATAATATTATATCTTTAAAAAATTCATACTCTGTTGGCCCTGATGGGGTACCAACAAATCTGTTACTCAACTGCGTATATTCTTTATGTTTGCCCATTCATTTGTTATTTACCAAGTCTCTTGATTTAGGAATTTTTCCTGATATGTGGAAAATATGTTTCTTGTATCCTATTTTTAAAAGTGGGAACAGAGGAATGGCTACGAATTACCGTGGCGTTTCTTTACAATCGGCGATTCCCAAATTATTTGATAAATTGCTGAGTGATTATTTGGCATGGATATCCCGCCCAGTTATTTCGAGTACCCAACATGGATTTCAGTGTGGCAAGTCTACTGCTACTAATATTTTGGAGTTTAAACAGTTCTTGTCGGATGCCTTGGACAAGCGCAAACAAGTCGATGCTATTTATACTGACTTTTCCAAGGCATTCGACAGGGTGGACCATACGATATTGCTTCGCAAACTAAAATTGCTAGGCATAGATACCACAATTCTGACGTGGTTAAATTCATTTCTAAATAACCGGACTCAACAAGTTAAAACAAAAACTATGTATCATATCAAATCCCAGTTACGTCAGGGGTTCCTCAAGGCACTCATATTGGACCGATTTTATTTTTATTATTTATTAATGATCTCGTGGACAATGTAGTTTTTGGGAAATGCCTGTTGTACGCAGATGATCTAAAATTGTATCAGGTGATTAACACTGTTGAGGACTGTAGAAGATTACAAAATGACCTAGATAATATTAATGCATGGTGTATGGTTAACCACCTAAATTTAAATGTTTCGAAATGTAATGTTATATCATTTTTTAGAACTAAAACCAAGATAAATTTTGAGTATTTATTGGACTCGGTTCCTTTGGCAAGAATAGACACTATTAAAGATTTGGGTGTTTTATTTGATTGTCGTCTTACATTCAGAAATCATATAATTTCAATTTGCGATAAAGCTAGAAAAATGTGGGGTTTTATATGGCATCTGTCTAGGGAGTTAAATCCTGAATGTCTTAAGGTGTTATACTGCTCACTTGTAAGATGTCACCTTGAGTATGCGTCTCCTGTCTGGTCACCTTATCTACTAGTGGATATTGAAAGAATTGAGAATGTACAGAAGAAGTTTTTGCGATCTATTGAATTTAAATACAAAATTAAACATGTTCAAGGTTCCTATGATTTGGTAATGACTCTTTTGAAGATGCATACCCTGGAAATTCGTAGATCAATTTTTGACCTAAGCACATTACATAAAATACTAAATTCTTCTATAAATTCTTCACTTTTGTTGTCACACATTAAATTAATTGCTTCAAGTTACTCGAGTGTTTTAAGAAGTAATAATATATTTTTTATAAATCAATTTAATTCAAATTTCGCCTACAATAACTCTATTAGTCGTATGCTTAGATTAGCCAATGATTTAAGTGCATATTATTGGTTCAATATATTTGATTCAAATTTTAATAATTTTAAACGGATGCTTAGGAATAAACTCTGATCATTTAGGATTAAGTGTATGTATGTATGTATATTAATGTATATGCGTAAAGATATGTGTATATATGTATTTGATACGTTACTTTTATTGTAATTTGTTTATTTGATTTAACGTACATATGTAAGTTAGATTTGGTTTAATTAGGATTAAAATACGTTACCTTAGGTTAAGTTTATTTAAGTTTTGTTTATGTTATTATTATTGTAAATTGGGGATACCCGTTATTTAGTTAAATAAATAAAATAAATAAATAAATAAATAGTAGGAAAGTAATACACGTTTGCATCATACAGAGCGTTGGCGAATAGATTAGCAGCTGGATGTGTTCTAACATGTTCAGTTGTAAAAATGGCGGAAAGTAATAGTGCCGATATAACGGAAAAAGATAGAATCTGTATATGTGGCAGTAAAACCAAGTTTGGCTAAATCTGTGACAAATGTGGAGCCTTGTCCCATCATAGTTTCGGCAATCATGTACGTAAGTGTTGTAACATACTACTCATTGATGAACAAACAGAACCTCCAAATCATGTGATGATGAATTAATCATCCTAAATGCCCTCGTTTGTGAACTCAGGAAAAATTATATACACCTAACTAATCGTATTGAAACTTTGGAGACAAACAGGAAGAATTAGATTCGACTACAACAGCCACCTCTCCATCACCGGCGGGTAAATATCCCAACGAGAAAACAAACATTGAAACTGCTAAAGACGATTGGCAATCAGTATCGCGTAAAAAAGGAAGAATACAGTTACAGGAACGAGAACATCAAACAATAATTTTCTCCGATAAAAAATTGCCTACAACGGAATCCCTAAAAGGCTACTTAACTGAAACATGCCTGGAAATTAATAACCCCGATATTGCCCTTTTAAATACAAAAGGAAAAAACAAGTCGTTTAGGCTCGGATGCGATTTTAAACACATCTCCCTCTTAATGAAAGATACTTGTTGGCCAGAAGGAATTATTATTAGAAGATTAAAATTTCAGGAGGAATGGAAAGTTTTAAACGGATGTCCCTACAAATGTAAAAACCTAGATGAAAATCCCGTATCTAATAGTGTGAAATCTATGAATTTTGGGGATGTGTTCCACATAGTCTTTATAAATGCTCAATCTATAAGAAACAAAATATCGAAGCTTGATGCTGAGCTAATAGATTGTCACACGGATATTCTGGCGGTTACAGAGAATTGGTTAATTAAAACTGAATGTATGAATATCAACAGTGAATAATATGAAGTCAACCGCATTTTTTGCCAGGGCAAAGGATACGGTGGTTCAATTATATATTCGCGCGACTTATTACAAGTGAACAGCTACAATAATATTACATATTTAATTTGTATAGAAAAGGCTTGTAAACTTTCTTGTATTTATGTCAAATATTTAAATATTTATGTTATTTGTGTATATCGTTCTCCATCAGGAGATTTTAATGTGTTTCTCGATGCACTCTCATCATTTTTAGAGAAAATTAAGCGACAAGATAACAGAGTCTTACATGGGGGTGATTTTAATATTAATTTTAATTCCAATGAAAATTATTATTATGTGATATGCTATGATATTCATTTTATTCTTCGCTTCCGAACTCACTTGATTTGTTTTGTACTCAAATGTTGATACCCCTGCGGATGGGGGACAGAATACATCCGCTGCCCACTCAGCAAGTCGTAAGAGGCGACCAATGAGTACCGGCCTTAATAGTTTCCGGCTGGGCGTCGAGTCTTAAACCGCAAGTGTTGAATATGTTATCAGATTTTGATTATTTTATTTATTGCTTGCTTTGTTTGCCTTCTTAAATTAATCAAAAATACATACTGCTATGAATAATATTACTAAAATTTTAATTGAAGAGACCCGGGCGTAGTTCATTTCTTCGAGATGTTTTCCACTCTGACCTATTCAGCCTATTCTCATGAAGAATCTTTCGTTGGTGTTCTTCCGGCGTCTATTATTCAGCTCTTAAGCTCATTTCATTTAGTGGCATATCCCTATTTTATTGGCTCCATATGTCTTTGTCTAAGACTTGTTGTTTTCTACAATAATCCTGGTGGTTGAGGAATGGCGTATCCTGCAGGGGCCCCTACCAATACGCCACTTTGGCTTTGAACTTCTTCCTCGCCTAGACCAACATGGATCAATCGGCTAGCCATCAAGTCTTCGGGCTTGCTGGTGGGACGAGTCGTGTGAGGTCTGAAGCTTAATCTATCTATCATGTAACTGACTCAATAGAGACCAGGTCAGCCAGTCTTTTGGAAGACATGATTTCCGATGATCTTATGGACGTCAAACAGACCAAGTTCTTAAGTTTTAACTTAAGCGGTAATCTGTCAGAAATGGACTCATCCTATCCAACCTGACTGAGCAATATAAGCAACTTTTCCAAAGTAATAATATTGCTTTACTTAATACAGGTGAAGAAACACATTTTGCAATGACAAATGGAAGTTTCGTGTTTCTTACGTTTGCATCTCCGTCTATAGCATCCAGCCTTGTGTGGTGGGTGAAAACTGACCTTTGTGGCAGTGATCACTTTCCCATTGTATGTCAATTACACATCGTTTAGGAAGAAAGCGCTTCGTACATTTACCCGCAACATGAATTCACAAAACCTAGCTGATTTCAATAGGAACAGGGCTCACTCAAGATGGATAATCTCGGAGACCAAAAACAATCTTGGATGCAGTTTGTATCCTCCATTAGAGGTATCACTACCTCCAAGAAGTTATTTGAAAAGAAATATGGAAGAATCACACAAAATTTAAATTGTAGAACAAATAAAAGTAAAAGTTCATTTACCTTATTGTAAGATTATGTTGCAGCAAGTGATGAATGAGGAATTTTATGTACATTTTTAGACTATTTGTTTTAAGTGGTTGTGTAAAGTAAAATATATAATTAAAAGATACAAGGTTTAATGATAAAAATGAAATCCACGTTAGGCAACTTTATTTACAGAATGTATATACGTATAGTCTGTTCGTTGGATCTTCCGTCGTACGTCACAAACTATCGCTTCGAGAAACGACGCAAAAACATTCAGTCTGATAAAGTAAACGAAAATGCGTTAGAAAAAGAACGCACTGTAAAACTTTCGTCGTTTTTTGAAGAGATAGTTTGTGATGTACGACGGAAGATCCAACGAACAGACTATAGTTAGTTTTATTGTTCGGTTTCTTGTTGCAGGATCAATTTAAAAGGGTAACGGCTTTTGTTATAATACCCAAAATAATGATCACCAAATGTTAAATTTTGCCTTATATTGATATTATATACTTCTTTAGAGTTTTGTTCATTGGGATGCTGGTTAATGGAATTATTCCGCAGGTTTTTTCATAGTTTATTAAATCTGTATAAGTTTGTTCATCAATGGAAATATTTGGTGGTACCTCTTGGCGAATAGATGCCATATTATTTTTTACATAAGTTGGATTCTGTTTTGGTATTTAATTTATGTTGTAAGTCGATTATCTTTTCTTTAAGTTTTTTTCTCTTAGCAAAACGGTTTTTTCTTTCATCTCCCTAACTAATTTTCTTAATATCCAATTGTCTCTCTTAAGGCCGGTACTTACGGTTTCATAACCTTCCCATGAACCCTCACAGAGTGGCATAACATCATTTGTGGTGTTTGATTTGGATTTAACTTTTCTGTTTTCTGGCATCTTGGCTCATGATAGTCTAAATAGGATGGGTAAAACAGCTTCTGGCAGTGCGTACAAGCTACTGCATTTTTATACATGCTACATTTGCTAGCGCACTCACTAATTTGACCAACAATATAAGTCACCATCGACGCCATTTTTTTTATAAAGGATAGGGTATGTGATTTAAGGAAAATTTATGATCCTAGGTATTTGCAGGTATGACAAGATGGATTTTAATTTTTGGAGAACGTAGGACAATTTTGTGGTATAAAATGGATTTTGTTAGGTTAATTACAATCCGGTATTTATAGAACCAGTTTTGTAGAGAGATCAATATTATTTACAGCAAGCTAAGGGCAATAGAGAGGGTGGGTAAATGTGCTATTAGTGCGTTGTCATTTGCAAAAAGGAGAGGATATATATTGGGATAGAAGTATTTGGATCGGGGCTGTGTATATAATAAATGAAAAATTGTTTATTGTAATATAAATTTCGTTAATATTAAACCAAAAATACTTGTATGTACTAAATTTTTTAGACATTAAAAAAATTCATTGAGAATAAAATCAGCAGAAGAAATTCATTGGTGCTTATACTGACCATGGCGTAAAATGAAATCAATATCGTTATAGTCAAACTTCTTTGACTAATTAAATCATTAAATTTAAGGCCACTTTAGTAAATAAATAGAGTATAGCAGAAAAAGCTTCAGTATCAGTTGCGTGGAGAGCAATGCTTATATAAGCATCATCATTAAGAACTGCAATGGAAGAAAATTTGCAGTGTAATGAACGTTATAATTACCATAGGCAATAGCTCGCCAACTTAAAGTAATATTAAAGGTTTCTAGCAGCAATTCAAGAATGGATTTTTGAAATTCTCTTATTGACTTTCGTTACTAGCTTAAATAATTGATTTATAAGGACCATTTCCGACGACTGTGTGTTTTCTGGAGGGTCTCTTTTCGCCACCTTGTCCAAAAATGCTACTCCAACACTTCATAGTATATTTGGCGCAGGAAGTGTTCGTAAGTTTCCACCAATAAAGAAGTGGCCAGGTGAAATGTTAATTTTTTGGGGCATTGGATAGGGAGCATAAAGGTCTTGAGTTTAGTATAGATTCAATCTGGAAAAAAAGTGTAACGAACTCTTTAAACCTCAAACTTGCACTGCTAGCCATTTTATATAAGATGCGTTTTGTCGGTGCCCGAAAAGGAATTCAATTCTAATGTATACAGTCTGTACTCAAAACTGATTATGCCGACGGGTTTGTGTTCTGAATCTATGTGGAACAATTCTAGACAATTGTTGAACTTTTCCGATGTGAAATAAGTGGTTTAAATTTATATGGTTCAGAATTTAACTAGGACAACACAATAGTTGAATCTGTGTAATAAAAACATTTGATTTCATGCCCTTACTCGATTTCAGATTTACGTTTAGAAGAGCAGCACATAGCTCTTCGGACAATATCGTACGTTAAGTAATACTTGTAGAATTAAAATAAAATGATTTGTATTCAATTGAATCCTTAGATGAGTTATACCTCTAACAACTTCATTTGCTCGTTAGCTGACAACATTAACGTGTGATTATTATTATGTATTTTCGAATTATTTAAATGATTAATTTAATTGTTACTTGTCACGCTACACTCTTGATGTAACCAAATATGCAAATTAGATGACAAAATAATACACTTGTTATGTTCATTAGATATTTGAAATATAAACCTTGTCAACCAGAGCTTTAGCACAGAATTTAAAAATTTATAATGTGTCGATTACCAACTAGTAATGGTCAAAAGCATCATCGGGATCATTAATTTGTATCTTCATATATAAATAAAATCTTTCTAAAATATTAATATTATTTGATGGTTGATTTACAAAATAATATGTTTAAAGCCCTCTAGAACTATGTCGCAATAATATGTACGAAATAAAGGTATGGTTTCTAGCGTATGATATGGTGCTTGGAGAACATAATTATTCCCAAAAGAATATTTTACTTTGGATAGCAATAATCATTATTACACGTTTGTATTATATATTAAATTATATATAATAACAATTTAACACTCGAAAAACTATAATATTTACTCAATTATAAGGTGTAAAAATGCAAAAGATTTGCTTAATATTAATGTATTAAAATCATTACCTTGACCAGTTATTAACTTGCAATATTTAAAACTCTATTTTTTTGTTATATTTGCGAGCTGTTTAACTTAAATCTATTGCCAAATTAATATATTTAAGCATTTTATTACTTTTAAGTTTATAATGTTTTTGTTAAAAGTCTATAAAATAAAAAAGAAAGGATCGAAAGACCACCGGTCTATAGCCAATGAAAAAACAAGATGAGAAGAAGCAAAATAATTGTCCTATTATCAGATGTAACAATAAAAATTAAATTTAACATCCTTCTTTCTTATTTTTTGTTTTAGTACCATTAGAATTAAAAAAGTTCTTAATCTATTGACAAATGTCTAAAGCTTCCTTCAACTCCATAATCATAATTGAAATTTAGTTTATTATTAGGAATGTCCCCAACAAGTTTCACATTTTCTTGCTCCTTAAACCAGGATTGATGATCATCCAAACATTTCATCCATTTTATATGGATATCGTTGGTATATTCGCCAGAGCCTCCATAATCCTTAGGGAGGCTTTTCTCGCTGATGTGTGTTTTAAGGCTAGAATATCCTTGATCAACAACGAACTGAAATAAGATTAAGTTCATAAGTTTCTTTTATAATTATAAATAAAGCATACTATATAATATCAAAGCATCTGGTATTTGGAATAAGGAACTTTAAAAGAAACTGCAAGTACATGATGATATCAACAACGTGCAGTTTCACAAGTGCAGTTTCTTTTAAAGTTCCTGAGAGAATGTAATATTTAGCTACAAGATCAAATTAAAATGTGTTTCATATATATGTATCTAGAGTAAGCAAAACCGTCGCATTAACTCGGTATAATGAATGTAAAAATATTTTATAACACATGAAAACAATTATATAAATCTTAAAATGAAAATACTATTTGAGTTTTGATGTTTCATCGTCATGATCAATGGGTATCTACTTAATAATGACAGTATTTGTTGAATTTGGTTCTCGTATATCACGTGGTGAAACATTTTTAGTATTAAGGGTTGTTTACAATGAGGCACTTCATATTTTTTTTCGGTTTAAGTTTTCTTTCCAGTATATGGTGTTAAACCGTATATTATGAAACCAACCAAGTGCCTCATTCTAACCAACCCTTAATAATAATGACAATATGTGTAAACTTCTGTTTTGCTATAATATACATTAATTTCTCACTTAACTCATAGTGACATATTTTGTATTCAAACACTTGGTATTGTTTCATTTGCTTGTTTTTTTCTCTTTATAGTACCAAATGTCTCAATCAATAATCAGGTTATCTTGTTTTGATCTATAGCTATCCTAAGATTTTTCGTATTTATGGTTAAAAAATGAATGTTTTAAATTAGGGTTAGTATGAATTACCACTTAGTAATGGTCGTAATCATTATCTTTATTACAATCATCACTCTATTTTATTTAATTTTGATTAATTATAATTAACAATATCCTTCATAAATGTAGATTATACTAAACTTGTCAATATTGAGTCTTGAAGGACACCTTATACAGAATTATATATTCTTGAATATTAGTATTGATACGACATAAATATTGATAAGGTATAGATAAAAAACATACTGTCTATAAGATCATGTTTGTAAGTAACACTTACCCTAAGTCGCATTTTTTCTTTAAATAGCATTTTCACTACACCTACAAATGTTTCAGCATAAGCGGGAGCATTCACAATGATAAATTGTTTTATTCTGGATGCGTATCCCTCTTGGATGAAGTGGATAGTATTTTTGAAATCTGGCGTAATTATCTTTGTGAAATGAGCGGGTGTAAAGTTTTTGCAATCGAAAATGTAAATATCGCCAGCATTAAGAGTCTCTTTTAGCACTTTAAGGTGACCTAAAAATATTATATTATTTAATTGAAATATTTTAGTGAGTTCTATTAAGAAAGCATCCTTATTCTTAATTTATTTATGTTTTATTAATACTAACCTAGTTTCCAAACATATTTCATAAATATATTAATATCGTATAAATCAAGACTGGAGTCTTTTAATCTGCACACGATAAGTCTGTAGCCATCGTGTGTCAAATGGGGCATTGGGGCAACTATACTGTAAAAAATAAAATGTAAAATTAGATCATTTTAAAATACAAGTGGGGTGTAGTTGTTGGGCATCGTCGCCTTTCATGAGATTAACCGTATGATTTTCTATTTCGATAGCCTCGTGAAAAATCCTATTGGGAAAATGGTCTACTATTTCTATGTAAGTCATGTTGTCGAAGTTTATCTTGTGTCCCGTGCTTACTGAGTGTTTGGCCACAGGTGAGGAAGGTAGATCTGTTTCGATCTTTTTCGGCTCTGATGTGTTCGTCTCGGCTCTGATTCGTATGTTTGTTCGCTTGTCCGATGTAAACTTTGTTTCAGTCGCCACAGGCAATTTTGCATACTGATTTTCAAGGGGAATAATGTCTTTTGGGAAATTAAAGAATTGTCCGATTTTACGTGAAGTGAAAAAAATTGTTTTGATGTTATGTCTTCGTCTTTTTTAGTATTTTAGAGATTCTGTCAGTTGTACCTCGTATATACTGATGGAATGTTATGTTTGAAAATTATTGGCACGTCTAATTCTTTTTGGTATTAGATTTTTGTTTGACTAATAATGTTAGTGTGACTGGAAGAAAACCGTTTTAGAAAAGAGGTGTCATGAGGGTGGCGAGTTCGTCATTCAGGTTGGTTTTGTCCGTTAGTCGAAAGAAGCGTGTTAGTGTATAATATTGGTAAAAGTATGCTAGCTTGGGTATTCCTTATACATTAACTGGTTGTATATAATATTTATTTTCTTTGATTATGGTGTGTTCATTTAAAATATCTGTTTTGCTTCGTATTTTACTTGCTACTACTTTCTCTACCATAATACTTTTAGAGATTGTGTCAAAAGTTTTTTATGTCTATAAATATAACAATAATTAATTAGTAATTGACTAATTTAAATCTTTCTTTTAATATTTAGCATTAATAACATAGTAGAGTAGAAATTAAATAGTACATGGTTTGCAAGAACAATTTATGGGTTATGTCGTGATCATTACATATATACGTGTTGTAAATCATTCTTTATATTGGCACTTTGTCGAAACTAGTTAAAAATAAAATAATATATAGGCGAAATAAATAGTAATGAAGTAAATTTTACTTAATAACCTTCTATTTAGCTTTAGTATTAAGATGGCGCCAAATGTTTATCCTTGTAATTCACGCATAGTTACATAGTTTGTTTTGAAGAGATTGGATTTCAAAAATTTACAATTCGTATGTGAATTTCCTAAAAGGCGATGGTTTCTTCTCGACTGTATGAGTTGTTTTCATAATAACGCAGAAATAAATGTGTTATAATATCAAAAATAAAATTTTCTTTACAAGGTGCTGTAATTTACACACAAAGAAAAAAATTTCCGCCAGCAGTTTAATTTACAAATTTAACAAGACAAAATCTATATCAATGGAAGAAATAATGGTGAAATATGGATTCGATTTTTAACAAGAGAAAGAAACAAAATAAATGAGTCGAAAACCATGCATGGTAATTAAGACTTTTTACCATTTAAAGATGTCTGCAAAATGGGACATGCACACGTACGCAGGATTAAACCAAAAGTGCTAGTGGAAGCCATCGAAGATCACTTAAACTTAATTGCAAAATTTTTATCTAAATATTCTAAAGAATACAGTTCATTCAAAAGTTTAGCTTCGATAAACATTATTCTAAATTTCTCTTTGTACTTAGTCAGTAGGAGCATGTGTAAATAATTTCTGTGTTACTCATGATGCACTCCTATATAGCAGTGAATGTCTTACATTTCTTTTATATACTTCTGTTTTTATAGTTTTTGGAATTTCTTTTTTCTATGAGAATATTTTCTTTATTGTGTTGTAGATCATTCCTACTTTGTCTAGTTTTCATCTTTATCTGAATCTATTTTCCCTTTTTCCTCTCTATTGTTGATCCCAGGTATTTGTACTGCTTAATCTGCTCTCTTTATTTTCCGTTTAACTAATTTTGTGATTGCTCTTTTTTGATCATATTATTATTGTTTTTGTTTTGTTTATATTCATATTTTTCAGCTCCTCTATGTATATCTTTTTTTCTTCAGAATCTGCTATTAGTGTTCTGTTGGCAAACATTAATATTTGCATTTTTAATAGTTCCATATTTTTATTCCTATCTTTGTTTGCTATTTCTTATTGCTTCGTCTTTAAATGATGCAATTAGTAAAGAGCTTAATATACAACCTTGTTTCTTGTCCTGTTTTGGAATCTTTATTTCCTATTCTTACATTATTTTTGTTTTTTCAGTATAACTCCTTTACTATATTTATTATACTCCTTTTTTCAAGTATATGCCGGATGTCCTCTCTTTTTATCTAGTAATATGTCTTGTTTGCTTCTATTTTTTCTGAATCCGTGGCTGTTGATCTAGTAAACATTTTCCCTCGTATGCTTGTGAGTGTAATATCCCTGTAGTTGTCACATATTTTTGTGTCTCCCTTTTTGTGTATGGGTATTATAATTCCCTTGTTCCATTTCTCGGGTATCTTGTGATTCTTGATGGTGTCATTTACTATTTGCAAGAATTCTTCCTTCCCATTTTCCCCATATATTTCATCAAATGTTGTCATCTATACCTAGAGATTTTCCTAGTTTTATTTTCTTGATTGCTTCCTCAAGTTCTTCGATTGTTATTACGTTGTTTCTTCCATTTGTTTCACCTTCTGTATTTCCTATTCTTCTATTTGCTTTCTGCTCCTTCTATTTTGTTTGTCTTTTTCTCTATTTTTGATTGGTCTTTTCAATTTTTGGCGTTTTATGTTTTTGTTTATTATTGTCTTCGATCACGTACTCTTCAAGTTTCCTGGTCGTGTGTTTATTTCTATTTTTACTTTACTCTTGTTGCTTTAACAACTTTCACTTTTTTCCATTCTTCTGCGTCTATTAAGGTGTAGTCTATTATTTCTCTTTTCTTGCTCTAACTTCTCTAGAGTATTTGTGTATGTTTTTTTGTTTAAATTTTGTGTTTGCAACAGTGAGGCTGTTTGTTATACATAATTCTATAATTCTCTCTCCATTCGTTTCTGTTCTCATCTCCATACTTTTCCCTGTATCTTTTTTTGCCTTAATAAAAATGTATTAAAATACGTTGTAGAAAATTAACTAATAATTAGAAAAAACACGAAAACTTTTCGTAAATATGTCATACCATAGTCACTCACAAACTATTTAATGTACATTCAATCATTTTTAGTTTATTTGACAAAAATAAATACGTTCAAAATAGTGTTTCTTTGATAGCCTTGCTATTTGTAACACGCAAATGACTTTTGTATCATTCAATGTTTGTCAAGGTATTAGTCAGAGAAGTAGTTGTTTCAACAAGTGATTTGTTTTATAGTCTTAATAAGACTCATTGAAAATTTACGAAATGTTTTCGTGTTTTCTTAATTTTTTTGCCTTTGTTATCCTGCTCTATACTTCTATTAAGATCTGCTATGACTATTCTGATTCTTTTGTTATCGTCTATTTATTTTTGCAGTCTCTCGTAAAATTTCTCTTTTTCTTCATTTTTGTCGTTTTCGTTTGGCGCACATGCAACAATTATATTCCATGTAGTTCGTTTCATTATAATTTCCATGCTCATTTTCTGCAGTCCCCATATTTTTCGTATATTATGTTTTTTCGTTGTTTTCTCATTTCTTATATTAATTCCTCTTCTTCTCCTTTAATCCTTCTTACATTCTATATTCCAATTTTTATTGTATTTAACTTTTTTCTTGTGCCATTTTTTATTTGCTTTTCTATTAGTTGCTTTCTTATTCGTACTCTATTGTTGCTCTCTTTCCTTTTGTTTTTTTCTTCTCCTGCTATTTATCTATTTTTTTGTACGAATCTTTTTTCAAGTGGTAGGTGATTATTTATGTACTTATATCTTGGACCTTCTTAGATTTTCTTTAGGTCTCATTATTTGTTGTTTTGTTTCCCAACTTCGACTCATATCATTTGTTTTTTCTGTGTAATGTGAAATTCTCGACTTCCTTCTGTTCTTGGTTTACCTTTGCTGCTAAACATGTTATTATATTATTTTTTATTCATTTTCTGTTCTTACTTTTCTACTTTGTTTCAAGGTTGTCGATTCTTTTAAACACCTCTTGCTTTTCTAGCTCCTACTTCTCTTCTTTATTACTATTTTTTTTTGCTATTTCTCTCATCAAGTCTTTAAACATGCTCTTTAGTTCCTCCATTTCTACATCGTTCTTAGCTATATTTAGATTTGCCTTTTCCGTGAGTTCTGTCCTTGTTTTCATCTTCCTTTGTTTTATTTTTGTATCCTTTTGTTACAACTTTTTGTTTCTCTGCTTCCGTTCTTCTATCTTTTTCTATTCTTCATTGCTCATTTGGAAACCTTGGAATCCATATTCAGGGCTGTCAATATCTCTTTTTGTACTCATTTGTTTCTTTATTTCTTATTTCCTTGTAGTTTTATATATTTTAATACTACTTATTTACCTTTTTATGGACTTTTGCATGTACGTGGTTCGCTCTTTTAGGTTTCCCTAAACAGAGGGTTATTATCGAATTAATATATATTTACCTCTCCTGAATAATACTATTACACATCTGCAATACAGATTTAATAAAGGCACGATGAATTTGTTCAATTTTAACACAATAATACCAAGTGTTCTATTGACAACAAACTGTTGCAACATATTTAAATAAAATTTTACCTGAAAATGCAACATGTGCAATAGAAATTAAGTCTGAATTGGGATTTTGGAAATTACAATGGCAAAAGAAAAATAAACGATTAAAACTATTAATTACCAGAAAATTTGACCACAATATTAACTGAACAAAAATAATTTTACAAATATTCTGTACTCTGTCCATTAGTGTTGCTTCTGTAGAAATAAGTTTTTCTGCACTGGAAAGATTCAAATCGTGGCTGCGAGCCACTATGTCTTAAGAAAGTCTAACCGAGTTAGTTCTAATGCATATTCATAGATATATGGATATTAATATTGACAAAATTATTAAAAATCAAAGAAAAGTAGATTTAATTATTCAAGAAATAAATCGTTTTTTTAATAAATTTAGTTACAAAAATTTGTTTAAAATTTTACAGAATTTTTTTATGTCTTATATTTATTTCGGATGTGATATTATTTTGTTTTTATTTAAATACAATAGAATTATATTTTATTATTATATAATAGTTTTATATAAATTATATTGTTTTGATGTTGATAGCTTTGTATTTATGGAATAAAAAATATTAATGTTTTTTCTATTTTTAAAATTACCCCCCGTAAGCCAGTAGGCTGGATACGCCCTTGGTTGGCAAGGTACGGATTCTGATTGATACTTATAAACTAGTTTTAGACCCTATAATCGTAATAATTTCTATATAACCTATATCAGCCAGTCTTGTTTACTTTTATATTAGTAAGTTATGTTGCATATATCATATATCTATAATTGACTAATTGTATTTTCTCTATTAATCAACCGTTCCGTGGTCGTCCTATGTTTGTTAATAAAAGTCACCACGAAAGACCACGTGGTGTGAAACGAATGTCCCTGTAAGTTTCCTTTGTCTATTGTTTGTTGTAATATTTTTTTTTTTTTCTTAATTTTTTCCTGTATATACATTTTACTTATTAATTCATACGCAACATGTCCGATTGCTATAAATGTCGTAAGCCAGCAGTAGACATCAGGGTTTCGTGCTCGAAATGTGGTGTTATTTTCCACATTAGCTGTCTTAAGCGTTACAAAAGGTTTGAGCAATCCTCAACAGCAACCATCGATGGTTGTCCCTCAAGTTTAAAAAAACGATATACTACCTAGCACCTCACAACCCCAAGATAGTTTTTTTCGATGAATTAATGACTCTTAGATCAGAGAATGTAAAACTAAAATTATAACTTACTAGACCACAAAATCAAATTCCTGAAGAAATGATTGCCAAATTACTTGATAAACATTTTAACAGTTTTAAATATGAGTTTCAAAAGAACATGGATAAGCAACTAACCGTTATTAAGTCTCTGGAATCCAGAACCGAGGAACTGGAGCAGAAAACCATCAATTTGCAACAAGAAGTAGTCGACTTAAAGGGTGTCAAATCGACCAACGAAACATATATCTTGGAATGAAGTACTGGAACGCCAGCGTAGAAACACTAATATAATGTGTTACAATATTAAGGAATCTCAGTCTCAAAACGGAAATAACAGAAAATTAGACGATATGAATGAAATTAAACATATATTTGGCGACAACATAATGCCAGATATAGTAACTCTCTTTCGAGTAGGACGTAAAACTAATCGGCCTCGTCCATTAAAAATGATATTGACATCTGAAGACTAAACACATAAATACTGGAAATGTGAAATTCAGCCGCGATCAAACGGAGATGCAAAGAAAAATTTATAAAAGTGTGAAACTGGAATTTGAAAAAAGATGTCAGAAAGGTGAAAGAGATATAAGAATCAAATTTATAAACGGTTCACCAATGATAGTACAAAATAAAAGTAGCAATCGGTCTTTAAACTAGATTCGCCCAAGCCTAGTTCTATATATCACATTGGTTTATTAAACATATATTACCAAAACGTAAGGGGATTAAAAACTAAATTTGACACCATAATGCAAAACCTAGATGTATTTTTCAAATATGACATTTTGATACTGATTGAGACATGGTTATTGCCTGACATAAAAAGTTCCGAATTGCCGTTTAATGACAAATTTACTATATATAGGAAAGACCGTGATATGGAAACAAGCAAACAATGCAGTGGTGGAGGAGTCTTAATAGCGATTAAAAATACTGTACAATCTATGGAAGAATCGGCCTTTTTCAAGAATGTGGAAAATCAACTGTAAAAATAATAATAAAATCCTCATTGGTGCAACTTACATTCCGCCTGCGAGTAATATTAAACTGTATGAAAACCACAGACGATCAGTTGAATATATTGTTGACAGTCGTAGTCTGGATAAAGTAATATTGTTTGGTGATAACAACTTACCCAACGTCAATTGGAAAGATATTAATATGAATGTTATTCCCCTTGGTATCAAAATGAAAACATTAGAACTTGAAGAACTTACTTCTTTCCTAAATATAAGTCAATGTAACAATGTTAGCAATGCCAGGGGTACTCTCCTAGATTTGTGTTTTTAAACAGCTAATACGGTAACAGCAACCATATCTGATGATTTCATAGTTCCAGTTGATCTACATCATCCTCCTCTATCTTATGAAATATACTTGCAGAATATTTTGTGTTTTTGAGAACACTATGCTGTTCTGGTTTGTGAAAATGAAAAGATAACTCGGTTTAAAAGCACACGTTTATTTTCGCCAAAAACTCAACCGTTACACTTCTGTTACAGGAATCTATATTACCGTCTCGGTGCTACCAACCCAATAAAGAAAAACTAACTAAATTCAAATACTACAATACTTTCCCTTTTTCTTTAATGCATATAATAACTAATACAGGCCTAATTTACTATTTAAACAAATCAATCTTGGTTTAGGGAGTGCTTTTGTCATAATATCCGCTACTTGTTCTTCTGTTGGCACATATTGGACATTAAGCACACCTTCTAACACCTTTTCTCTAATAAAAAAGTACTTTATCATTATATGCTTGGTGCGATGATGATTCTCAGGATTATGACAGAGACGAATCGTTGCTTGATTGTCTATCTGGAGAACTGGTACTTGTTTCGGACAACCCATGTCCTGGAACAATCTTGACAACCAAATAACCTCTTTGACCGCCTCATTTGCTGCTACTAACTCGGCTTCAGTTGTTGATGTAGCCGTCAATTGTTGTCTTTGGCTGAGCCACGACACTGCTCCACTAGCAAACTTTACGACTACTCCGGAAGTCGATCGACCTGTCTTGTTACAGCCCCCAAAGTCTGCATCACTATAGCATTCTAAGCTACTGTCATTGCCCGCACTAAAGTTTATACCGAAATCAATTGTCCCTGCTACGTACCGAAACACTCTTTTAAGTCTTGTTACGTCTTGTGTACTCGGGGAATCTAAAGTTCTTGACAAGACACTCACACTGTACGCTAAGTCTGGTCTTGTGCCTACCATAAAATACATTAAAGCACCTACAGCTTCACGGTATGGGAAGTTGTGATTCTTGTCTTCGTTTTCTGGAACATCACACTTCAAAATTGGTGTTGATACAGGCTTACATTCACTAAAATTGAATCGTTCTAGTAATTTTCTGGCATAAGCTTCTTGTGAGATTTTTATTGAACCATCTTTGAATTGTTCAATCTGAAATCCCAGAAAATACGATGCTGGTTTAACGGTGATCTTGAATTCTTTCTTCAATTCGTTCATAAAAGCCTCTGCTTCTTTTGGATCTTTAGCCATTACCAATCCATCGTCTACAAACCATGCTATTAAAAGTTTTTTATCGCTATTACCTCTGATGTGAAGACAAGGATCCGCTTCGCTTGTTCTGAACCCAATATTTTTGAGCCAAGTGCTAAATCTCTTATTCCAACATCTCGGGGCTTGTTTTAGTCCATATAGACTTCTTAACAGTTTACAAACCCTGTTATACCATCGGTGTAACCTTCTGGTTGCTGCATGTATATAGTTTCTTCCAACTTTCCATATAAGAATGCTGTCGTTACGTCAAACTGAATAAGGCTTAACTTTTCTTTTGCTGCATAACTCAGCATTGCTCTAATAGTACTTAATTTAGCAACTGGGCTAAATGTTTCTGTAAAATCTACTCCATACTTTTGACTGTAACCTTTTGCTACTAGTCGAGCTTTATACTTATCTATGGAGCCATCAGCATTTGTTTTTAATTTGTACACCCACTTACATGGTACTACTCTAGACCCTTTTGGTAAGTCTGTAAGTTCCCAAGTTTGATTTTCATTTAATGAATCAATTTCTTCTCTCATTGCTTTCTTCCAATGTATACTGTCTTCGTATTTGAGTGCATCATCAAAACATAGTCATCTAATTTAGCTGGTTTAGATAACTCTGTTCGGTTTCGCAAACTTCTTGTGAATTGTGGAAATGTATCTTCTTCTTCATTTTCACTCTCTGAATGATCTTCATTATTTTCTGATTCACTACAACTCTCATTGTCTTCGTTTACGTCAGGTATTTCTTCCTAAGACTGCTTTCCCTGATTTTGAACTTCTAAGGGTAACTTTACAAATTCACAGTCGGTCATTTTTTCTTGAAAGAGCACATCTCTACTTAGAATAATTTTTCGTTCTTCTTTTAACCAAATACGATAGCGTTCATCACCATCGTAGCCTATTAGGTACCCTTTAATTGCCTTTTTATCTAGTTTCCTTCGTCTCTGGTCAGGAATGTGTGCGTAACATGTTGAGCCAATAACTCTCAAATGTTTGATTCTTGGCTTCTTTCCTTTCCATACTTGGTAAGGACTTTTTCCTTCTACACTAGATTTACCAGTTCTATTTACGATATAAAGAGACGTAGCCACAAATTCCGCCCACATTTCTTCAGGAAAAACAATTTCACTGTTTGAATACCTAAATGTACGTGCCATTTCAACTATAGTTCTAAAATTTCTTTCGCAAATTGCATTTTGCTGTGGAGTGTATGGAGCTGTCAACCTCTGGGTGACCCCCTCCGAGCTCAAAATGTCTCTTATAATTTTGTTGTCCATCTCACCACCATTATCGCTAATGATCTCTTTTATGGTGTGGCCCAACTGTTTGGCGTGTTTTAGAACTAATTTTAATTTATCTTTTACTTCTGATTTCTCTGACATCAGGTAACCATATCTAAACTTAGTGTAGCTATCTTTAAACACAATTACATACTTCATTTTTGAAAATGATTCTGGAAAAGGTCCACAGACATCTGCTGAAATGAGCTCACCTGGTTTAGTCGACTTTTCTCTATGCCCAAACGGCAATCTGTGGGCTTTACCATAAATGCATGGCTCGCATGTTTGCTTTTCCATACTAGGAACCTTTATGATTAGCTCTTGCTGCATTTTTGACTGAACATGCCTCTTGTCTTGATGTCCCCACCGCTCGTGGTATAATTGAAGTTGATCAATTACGTTTATACTAACTGGCGGTAACGATACAATATTTGCCTCAAACAGGGTGCCTCCAAGTTTTCTAGACCCAGACAACAATAACTTTCCCTGGTTTGTAAGCCAGCACTTCGTTGCTGTTGACTCAAAGATACTTTCTTGATTTCTCTCTTGTGCAGCTAAAACAGAAAACAAGTTTCTACACAATTTTGGTACATACCAAACTTCGTTGAGTAGAAACTCTTTCCCACCAGGAACAGTCTTGATTTTGACAGTCCCTTTTCCTATCGCTGGTAGGATCTCTGTTCCTGCGGATTTAATTCCAGATGGAGTTTCAAACTTTTCGAAATCAAGGAAATACTTGTCAGTATTTGTTACGTGCTTTGTTGCACCATTGTCTATATACCAAGTTGTTGAGCTAAACGTCTCTGCTGACATACCCACTGCGTCGATAACCAGACCCACTGCATCGGCTTTTGATGCCTCTTGTGGTTTCTTTGGTTTGCCGTCAGCTTTCCATTTGTGACAGTTTCTGACCCAATGACCCGTCTTCTTGCAGTAATTACATACACTATTTTTGTACTTAAAATTACTCTGCTTTTTCGAATCAGCTACAAATGCTTCTTGCGAATTAGAACTTTGATTTTGTTGCTTCTTAAAATTTCTTTCAAATGAGCTCAGTTGGACAGTTAAATCATCAAAAGTTTTATTCGCGTCGTCTTTTAATAACATCCAACTTGATTTGAAATTGTTGTAGCATTCTGGCAAAATGTTTAGTATTTTGCATACTATCAACAATTCTGGAAGCTCATTTTCATTTTTAGCTTTCAAACCATTATTCAATTCATTCCAGAGTGACTTTAGTTTAGCAATATGCATGGTGACATCTTCGCTGCTATTCCAGTTGAATGTGAAAAAATCTGTGCAGATTTTAAACAGCTGGTCTCTGGAGGATGCCTCGTACAATTTTCTCAATGCATTCCATGCGTTAAAAGCTGTGTCTTGGTCCATTATTTTCTGGTAGACGGCATCAGTCACTGACGATGCAATCATGGATTTCGCTTTTCTAAACATATTGGACTTACGTGTATATTCTTTGATCATCACTTCTGAGGGTGCTGCTTCTTCTATAGGCTCTGGCTTGACTAACTTGCCATCTATAACCTCTAAAGCGCCCTCGTGATAATCTAGCAAGTCCCTTATCTTTCTCTTCCAGACAGGCCAATCTAGCTCACCTGCCAAAGGTTTAATTTGCTTGTAGAAGTCCATTTTCACGTGTTCAGCACTCTCTTCTGCCTCAACACCGGTTCACAAACTTCTTTAACCTCCAACACTGGTAGACTGTCTGTATTTTCACAATCACAGCCTTCTCGACGTATTCTCACTTGTGCGATACTGGTCCCATAACCTTTTGTGTTTTTGAGAACACTATGCTGTTCTGGTTTGTGAAAATGAAAAGATAACTCGGTTTAAAAGCACACGTTTATTTTCGCCAAAAACTCAACCGTTACACTTCTGTTACAGGAATCTATATTACCGTCTCGGTGCTACCAACCCAATAAAGAAAAACTAACTAAATTCAAATACTACAATAGAATAGAGCTAATTTAGAAATACAACTAGAATATGATACATACATATTTGATTTCAATAAAACTGATTACGATGGTTTAAATAATTATTTGTTTAATACAGATTGGAATTTCATGTTGTCAATGGATGATGTCAATGAAGCTGTAGGCACATTTTATAATATTTTATATACCGCAATAGACTTATTCGTGCCAAAACGTAGGTTAAAGTCATCTCATTTTCCTAAATGGTACTCAAAAGAACTTCGTGATTTAATATTCGCCAAAAAAAGCCCATAAACTTTATAAAACTTCAGGTGAAATTAAATATTATTGGGATTTTGTGGTATTGAGAAACAGATGTAGGGATGTCACAAAACGATGCTTTCAATACTACATCAGAAATGCGGATCAACAAATTAAAGAAAATCCTCAACATTTTTGGAAATTCATCAGTAAGAAAACAAATGGCCATCAACTACCGTCATCAATGCCTCTTGATGATCGCACAGAAAATAACCATAAAGGAATTGCTAATCTGTTTTCAGAATACTTTGGTCCAGTATATACCAGTGATGGCTGTTCTATTAATGTCCACTCTAGTCCATCTATGTGTGACATTAATAGTATTAGCATCAACGAAAGAGATGTAAGAAAAAAATTATTAGCTCTAGATATAAATAAAGGATCGGGTCCCGATATGGTTGCTCCCAAGCTATTAAAAATGTGCGCCACAACCCTTTGTAAGCCCTTAACATTATTATATCGGGCATCCCTAACAAATGGAGTTGTACCAAATATGTGGAAACATTCTCACATTGTACCCATTTTTAAAGCGGGAGAACGACATAAAATCATTAATTACCGTGCTATAGCAATTCAGAACTTAATCCCTAAAGTTCTTGAAAATATTGTCTGTGAAAAACTAATAAATGTAGTAGAACCAATATTATGTGAGCCGCAGCATGGTTTTAGACAAGGGAGAACAACCGTTACAAATTTGCTTATACTCCAGCAATATGTTTATAATGCCTACAGTAATAGTGAGTCTGTTGATGTTATCTATGCCGATCTTTCAAAGGCATTCGACAGAGTTAATCATGATGCCCTTTTATTCAAGTTAAATAGCATAGGAATTTACGGCGTGTTGTTAAAGTGCTACCTGATAGGAAGAACACAGCAAGTAACTATAAGTGGATCAAAATCCGATATAATGCAAGTTACATCTGGTGTGCCGCAGGGTAGTCATTTGGGCCCCCTTTTATTCAATATTTTTATAAATGATATTACATCTGTATTTGGGTTTGCTAAGATATTAAAGTTCGCTGGTGATTTGAAATTGTATCACTCAATAAGTAATTCCGAAGATCGGTATCAGTTGCAAAAAGATTTAGATGCTTTAGATGCATGGTGTGTGAGGAACGGTATGAAGTTAAATGTTAACAAATGTAAATCAATGACATTCTACAAAAAGTTAGTCGTCGAACATCGTACATATACAATCAATAATATTAACTTGGATAAAGTAATTTTAATTCGTGATTTAGGTGTTCTTTTTGACAGTAAATGTACTTTTCATTATCATATAGATGATATTACATGCAAAGCTTTCAACGATTTGGGATTTATCAAAAGACACACTAGAGAATTCCAGTATGAAGAAGCTTTAAAAAATCTCTACATTTCACTATGCCGATCAAACTTGGAATACGCATCAATAATATGATCTCCAACATATAATAATTATAAAATGAAATTTAAAAAAGTTCAAAACAAATTTCTTCGTTTTCTGGCGTACAAGATGAATTTAAGTAGCCTAAATCTAAGTACTAACGACCTTTGTGCACAATTCAATTTGCCCTCACTAACACATAGGAGAATTAAATCTGACATCTGCTTTTTATACAAAATATTGAATTACCAATATAAATGCTCGACTATCTTATCAATGATTAACATTCGGGTACCCTCTTGAACCACTCGCCTTCACGCTATGTTCCATACCACCAGACACACTACTAATTTCAGCGAACATTCTCCTATGTCACGATTGTTACAGTATGGAAATAAAGAAGAATTGCATGTCGATTTTTTCTCACCACACTTTGTATCTTTTAAACGTCAACTGAATAATATTAACCTGGAATTGTTTTAAAACTATTTTGTGCTCATATCTTCATGTTTTAGACCTAAAAATTTTTTTCATACTGTTTTTTATCTATTTTTGCCGCCACAATTGTGTTTATATAAATATTGTATATTTCAGTTTTAATGTGTACTTCTTATTATTTGCGTCTATTTTATATTGTTAACAGGAATATATTTAGTATTTAGTAGTAGTATCTAGTAGCCACACATGGCTGACTCAACTATGTCCAATGTGCCAGACAAACCTCCATATACGTAAGCTTTTAAGACTATTTTATTTACATGAGTTTTAAATGTAAGTTATATGTCAAAATTATCCCTAAATCCTTTACTTTATTTACGCGCTTCAAAAAGAGAGGCCTCATGTCGTTATGCAAAATCTATATGCATATTCGATCTACAAAGCGATATAGATTGAGATTAATCTATATTAAAAAATAAATCTCTATCATAGCACCACTTGTTAATCCTGTCAATGTCATTCTAAAGAATAAAACAATCATCTAAGCTACTAATCATTTTAAACAACTTGAGATCATCCGCATACAGGAGGCACACCGATTCATGTTTTACTTTCACAATATCGTTAATAAATAGCAAAAAAATAATAGGTCCGCTATGCGACCCTTGAGGCAGACCAGATGTAACGTTGAAAAATGCGATATAAAATTATTGACTTTAACACATTGAACGCGATTCGTTAGAAAATAATTAGTTAATTAGTTATAGCGCTTTGGAATGATACTCCCCTATAACTATTAATTAGTTTCCTGTCACCCGTCTTAAGGATAGGACGGATGAAACGTCTCTTCCATATATCAGGTACAATGCCTTTATCAATAGATCTTGAAAATAGGATATAAAATGGGCTCACCAGAGTAAAAGCATATTTCTTTAGAATACAGCTAGGGAGATCATTCGTGCCCGTAGCATTATTTTGTCTTAAAAGTGCGGTAAGTAACCATTCTCGGTCAATATGAAATCGTTGTTATTAGTAGATGTATTATCCTTACAAATCCTATGATTGATATGCTAATAGTTAAGTTATTCATAGTAAGCTAAGAGTTTAATTCAAGTAAGGATTGATGTTGCACACATTGCTCTTTCATGCTAACTACGTAAATATGGTCAAATGAGCGTTAATAGTGAGTGGCATATCATTAACAAATAATGGAACAACAATGGTCCCAGTATACTCCCTTGCGGTACACCAACAGTTTGTTAATGTAGGCACAGAAGACGTCCTGGTGATTGACTAGCAAGCAAGTAGCACTGCGGTACTCTCTGGAACCAACACGCGCTGGAGGCGAAACAGGGGTCACTGGCTAGGCGCAACAGCCGCAGGCTTTGATTAAACAGTTTCCCGCATGTGCTACTTACTTGAGCTTCCATGCAACGTCAACATATGGGCACCGGCTAGCTATAAAAAAAATAAAGAAACAGTGAAAAAATGCGTAAATTAAACATGGGGCCAGAAGAAGAAAATATATTACAAAAGGAAGACAGAAAATATATAATATATACAAAATAGGCAGTAGGTCACAGCTGGCCAGGCTGTTGATGGCAGACGACTGGTAGCTTTGATCTGGGCCTGGCTTTATACGGTGATTTTCGGTATCGCGCCATTGTTACAGTCACGTAGGCACCGAAATTCCTGGAACAGGTAATTATCATCGTTCGCCGAAAAAGGCCCGTCCTATTGTTCTGCATTCGTAGTTGCATATTTTGGAAAATTTTCTCGTTTGGAATATTTCAATAATGCGGAATTTATGTAAATTATCAATAGGAGCAATAGGTAGCTCATAAAATAGATTAAAATATAACGAAACGCGTGGCGGTTTGAGCTGGTATGTCGTCAGTTAATCCATCGGAACTGCCGGAACTACAAAGTAGAGCGTGATTTCAGGGGTGAATTTACTCGGCCCCGCGTTGGGCGCCAAATGATAACGTGGACGCAGAAAACGTGCTTTTTCCGTAAAATATGATACCCTAGCGTAATAATGATAAAAAAATTGCTTTACATATGGCGGTACGCATTTTATTATCAACTAGAGGTTTCAATATTCTTAGAGCATATCATAGCATAGCAATGAGATTTTCAATCTAGTCTGTGGCCAATTTCAATCCCTGACAGTTTTGCCATAAAAATTAAATTAATTGTTTCTAATTTAAGTATGGTAGTTTTTATCTTGGGGATTTTGTAATGGAATAGAATTGTTTTTGATATGTAGTCATTTAAAATAAGTTTATTTTCCAGCATACATATTTAGGTTTCTTTATATAAAGAACTAGCTTTATTTTGTTATTCATCGACGTTATCTAAAATTGCTAATAAGTTAGAATCATCTACATATGATTTGATAGTACCATTATAAATAATAATAATAATCCTACCATTCCACTTATTTCTTTTTTCTTTTTTGGTGATTTTTTTCCACTTTTCGTCGTCACCGTTGACATTTTTTTTAGTTATTTTGTCCTCATTCAATTTATTCTTCGCTTCCAAACTCACTTGTACTCAAATGTTGATTTTTGCCTAAAAACTACCAACAGGTAGTTTTTTCTTTCAAGTTTTGTTCATTGGGTTAATGAAATTATTCCGCAGGTTTTTTCAGAGAGTATTAAATCTGTAGTAGTCATTGGAAATATTAAGTGGCATCTTTTTGCGAATAGATGCACTATTATTTTGTTTACATACGCAGTATTCTTTTCTTTAAGTTGAATTTTTTTTCTTAGTAAGACGGTTATTTCTTGCATCTCCCTAACTAATTTTCCTAATATACTATTGTCCCTGTTAAGTGTAATCACGATTTCAGAATCTTCCGATGAACCCTCACACCCTCACAGAGTGGCATAACATAATTTGTGTTGTTTGATTCAGATGTAATTCTGGTTTTCTGGCATCTCGACTCATGATAGTTCAAATAGGATGGTTGGAACAGCTTCTGGCAGTATTTATAAGCTTCAGCATTCATAAGTCGATACATTTGCTAGTGCATTTGCTAATTTGATTAACAATATAACTGACCATCGTCGCCATATTTTTATAAAAAACTTTGGCATTAAAGGATAGTGCATGTTATTTGAAGGAAAATTTATGATCCTAGGTGTTTGCAGGTATGGGAAGGTGGGATTTCGGTTTGATGGATTTTAATTTTGGGACAATTTGTGGAAGGGAATAAAAAGTTTGGATTTTGCTGGGTTAATTTCAATCCGCCATTTATAGAACCAGTTTTATAGAGAGTTAAATGTTATTTGAAGAAAGGTAACAGCAATAGAGAGGTTGCATGTGTTATTATTGCGTTGTCATCCGCAAATAGGAGTAGATATATATAGGGATCGAAGTGTTTCGATCAGGGCTATGTATGTAATAAATAAAAACTTGTTAATTGAAATAAAAAAAAAACGTTAAGATAAAACCAAAAATACTGGTATGTGATAAATTTTTTAGACATTATGAAAATACATTGAGAACAAAAATAGCAGAAGAAAAACATTTGCTTCTTATACTGATTAGGGCATGAAGTGAAATCAATATCTTTATAGTTAAATTTCTGGGACTAATTATCTCCTGAAATTTAAGGCTATATTATTAAGAAACTTGGAATTTAGCACATAGAAGCGAATATATACTTGTGACATAAAGTTACATACATATATTCGATTTTATGTCACAAGTATGTTATATTCGCTTCTAGGTGCTACATTCCACCTTTTTTTAATAAAGTAGCCTTAAATGCATGAATGAAAACTATTGCTAGATGCCAATGCCATTAGATTTAATTTATGACCTGATGTTTTTTCAAGAACTGCAAAATGTTTAAAATGTTATTGGAAATATTTATACTTACAGAAGATCTTCCACTAAAACTCATATCCATTCTTACACTGTTCAATTAACTACAGTTTTCCAACGGCTTCCACTCGTATAACACTTATTATTCAACGTTGATGGCAACTTAACCTGCTATTATCAAAACTAAATATAACAATTAGTGAATAAGTGCAATGGGAGATCTTTGAAGGATACTTTGTTTGATTTTGAATAAATGAAGGGGAATAAGACTGGCGGTTTTTACTTTGCAGGAACGATTTGTTAGGAATTCCTAGATTGGAAGATGAAGGGGTGGATTTAACTGTAGATATTTGTAAAGCAAATTTTGGTGCCAAGCAGAATTTTAAAACTGAATTGAAAAATTAATTATGTGTGAATTTAGTGTAAGAATGGGTTCTGTTTATTAGATGTTAACATCTAAGAAGGCAATGGCAGACGATTTTCTTCAAGGTGCTAGGATAGTTAAGGGAATGTAGTTGATATATGGAATACTAATTTAAATTGGTAGTTAGGGATGTAAGAAATTGTCTGCTGAGAGTTTCCCTATTATTGTGATTTATCCACTCAATTAGGGAAATCAGTGCAACGTTTAAATAATAGATAGAACAATAATAGTGTATATATTCTCTACATGGATAATATTGGGGAATTGCTCAGCAAGGGTTTTTCAGCAAATTATCTATTATAGTATAAAAAAAATGTTTTTATTTTCTGATAGTCATATTTTAAAACACTGCGCAATTTATAAGTTCTCCAAGTAGGTTAACGATTTTTGGAATTCTTAAAAGTGCAATTTTATAATGGCTTGTTATACTGGTAATTAATAAAAATTTATTGAATATTTATATAAAGAAAAATCAAACCCTATTTAAAGGTTTTAATAAAATAACATTGGTTGGAAATAATAGAAATCGGATACAGGTACAATAATATATGATATTATAATTCATATTTAATTGAGACAAATTGAATGCTAATGTATATAAACCCTCCAAATAAGCACACGTTAAATATTCTTTACAGAGGCGATGCTTACATTTTGCAAAAATCATAATTATACCCAAAACAATACTGTAGTTTTAATATTCATTATTACAACTTTGTATTATATATCAAATTATATATAATAACAATTTTACACTTAATTAAGTCGAAACATTATAATATTTACTTAATTATAAGATGTAAAAGATTCCCTTTGCACTCCAGCCATTTATTATAATAATTATAACGAAACAAAATAAAACACTTATCATTGTATAAATATAAAATACAGATCATACACATTGTAACGCATAAATAAACACTTTTGAATATCTAAAAATTATGAGCGCTGAGTGAGATAAACAAGCGTGTCGCAAATGCGGCGGTACGGATTTATTCCCAACATACGAAATGTCGCAAATGCGGCGACAACGGAGTGCAAAGGGTTAATATTAAAATCATTAGCTTTAACAGTTATTTATCTTGCAATGTTTCAAACCCTAATTTTTGTTATATTTGGGAGCTGTTTAACTTCAATCTATTTCTAAATTAATATATTTGAGCATTATATTGTTTCTAACTTTATAATGTTTTTGTTAAAAGTCTATAAAATAAAAAAGAAAGGGCTGAAAGCATAATAATTGGCCTATAAAATGAAATTAACATATTTAAATAGCATCCTTCAATAAATATGTTAATTTTATTTTTAGTGTTACTTCTTTTAATAGGACAATTACTATGCTTATTTTTAGTTTTAGTACCATTAAAATAAACAAAAGTAATTAATCTATTGACAACTGTCTAAAGCTTCCTTCAACTCCATAATCATAATTAAAATTTAGTTTATTTTTAGGAATGTCCCCAACAAGTTTTACATTTTCCTGCTCCTTAAACCAGGACTCATAATCATCCAAACATTTCATCCATTTTGTATGGACATCGTCGGTATATTCGCCAGAACCTCCATAATCTTTAGGGAGGCTTTTCTCGCTGATATGTGTTTTAAGGCTAGAATATCCTTGATCAACGACGAACTGAAATAAGAGTAAATTCATAAGTTTCTTTTATAATAACAATTAAATCATACAATATAATATCATCGATATATTAAATATTTGTTATACATCTTAAAAACTACAGGATGATATCAAACACGTTTAGTTTATTTTAAAGCTCCTGATAGAATATAATATTTAGCTAAAAGAAAGAATACATTAAAAAGTAAAATGTTGCGTATATACAAAACTCAAAATATTGATTTTCAAAATATTATGTAACGTATGAAAGCAATTATATAAATTTTAAAATGAAAATACTATTTGAGTTTCGACGTTTCACAATTGTTACTTGATAATGACATTACGTCGAAATTTGTTATGTTTTTGTTTAATATGAATTAATGTGTGATACATTTAACCCATTATGATACATTTTTGTATAAATTAGATTGTTGATTAAACACTTGGTACTGATTCACCTGTTTTCTTTTTCTTTTTAAGAATGACATATAGTCGACAATAGTCGAAGTAAAATAAAAACAAGTCAAACAACCTCAAGTGTTATCTTGTTTCGATCTATGACTCTCCTAACACTTTATATAACATTTTTCGCATTTATGGTTAAAACATGAATGTTTCAATTTAGGGTAAGCATGAACCATCACTCTATTTTATTTTATTTTATTTTGATTAATTATAATTAACAATATCGTTGATAAATGTAAAATATACAAAACGTGTCAATATTGAGACTTGATGGATACCTCATACAAATATTAATTTTCTAGAATGTATAATGAATATCTTTATTGACAAATATGTACAATTAAATAATAAATATTGAATGGTGTGTTATTATGTTAATATGTCAAAAGTTTTTAAATTTAGGGCTTATGTTGTAATGTATATAAGATCATTTTTGTTTACTAAAGTAACACTTACCCTAAGTCGCATTTTTTCTTTAAATAGCATCTTCACTACATCTACAAATTTTTCAGCATAGGCGGGAGCATTCACAATAATAACTTGTTTTATTCTGGATGCGTGTCCCTCTTGAATGAAGTGGATAGTATTTTTGAAATCTGGCGTAATTATCTTTGTGAGATGAGCGGGAGTAAAGTTTTTGCAATCAAAAATGTAAATATCGCCGGCGATAAGAGTCTCTTGTAACACTTTAAGGTGACCTAAAAGTATTATATTATTAAATTCAAATGTTTTAGTGAGTTATATTAAGAAATCATCCTTATTCTTAATTTATTTATATTTTATTAATACTAACCTAGTTTCCAAAAATATTTCATTAATATATTAATATCGTATAAATCAAGACTGGAGTCTTTTAATCTGCACACAACAAGCCTGTAGCCATCGTCTGTCAAATGGGGCATTGGGGCAACTATACTGTAGAAAATAAAGTGTAAAATTAGATCAATTTAAAATGCGTTCCAAGTGGGGTGTAGTTGTTGGGCGTCTTTGTGTTTGATGAGATTAACCGTATGTTTTTCTATTTCGATTGCCTCGGTGATAATCCTATTAGTAAAATAGTCTAGGGGTAAGTAACAAGGGGAAGAACCGTTTGCCCCAATTTCAAACAGAACTAGGTGCCTGATTGGTCCGCGATCTACTATGTAAAGTAGTCATGTGAAGCAAACTTCACTCAGAAAATTTGAGCTGCCAGCTGTCCGTACTGGTTGTACTATAACTAGGTTAATAATTGAGATAAATTGATCCGGTAAGTATATTCCGAAGTGAAATTCCGAAAGTTTTGTGAACTAAAGCACAACAGATTTTGCTTGTTTGTATGTGAAAATTGTGAGCGATTATAAACGTAAGACGCAATGAAAGTCGTTTTGTTTGTTTTGAAGAGATCGAATTTACAATCTGTGCGTGATTTATATTACTGAATTTCCTAAAACGCGACAGTTACCTCCGAGCTGTATAAGTTATTTCATAATACCGCCGGAATAAATGTTTTCTGTACAAGGCTCTGTAATTTATACGCAGGTAGAGACAAAAATTTCTCTAATCATTAACTCAGGGCAGTAAAATTTGCAAATTGAGCATGACAAAATCTATCTCAAGATAACGTTGATAACATGCAAGCAAAGCAAAGCCAAAATACCTATTCGGGTGTTATCTGAACCAGATTTTTAACAAGAGGAAGATAAAGCAAAACTAAGTCGATCACCATGTACGGTAATTAAATTTTGAATTACCATTAAAATGTGTTTGCTAATACACATAAGCAAGGTAGACTCATAGGTGTTAGTAGAAGCCATCGAAGAGCTCTTACAATTTAAAGAAATAAACTATTTTTTTTATCGAGAAATTATTCTAAATATTCTCAAGAATACAGTACGAGTTTAAAATTTTAGCTCTGATAAACATAATTCTAAATTTTTTATACTCGGTCAGTGGGAGTATGTGTAAATAATTTCTTTGTTTGGCGAAGGAGAAGAAATATAATTCACTGTGATTGTCGCCAATTAAACAAGAAACATGATATGGAGTTCGATGATATTAACTTTGAACCCAATCTTTCAGATCATTTTAGTTACAATAAATCTTCCAATGGGCCAAAATCACAATACGAAAAATGGGTAGGAATTTTCTGACCAAACTTGGTACAGAAAGTTAGTAATTGATTAAAATTTGATTTAAATAGATCAGTGACTTACGGTATGGATTATGATATAGGGTGCTTTAACCCTTTTAGACTAACCCAAGGTAGAATTCATTTTTACTAGTAGGCAAAGTCGTTCCGTATTTCAATGACCAAGGTCAAATCGCTGCCTGTTCGTTTATCGAACTCGTAAACGCATGTAGTGAATTTATTTGCATTTTAAAGTGTTTTTTTAACAAATAATTAACTCGGTATAATATATAATCATGTAAATATCCATAGATTAGTACGTATAATATTTACAATCTATGAACGCGTTGACTGATGTAAAATATGTTAGGTTATTGTTTCGTGGGACATTATGTCCCAAAAAACTACTTTATTTTGATTATTTATCCCAGCAACCATAAAAATATTTTTTTCTTTCCAGAATGAGCAAAAGATTAACTGAAAAGGAACTCGAGCAACTCGCTGAATATTTTACTTGTACGATAGCGATACTGATCCCTTTCGAAGCGAAGATGAAGACCCAGGCTGGGCCACTTCGAATTCCGAAAACGAGTCTGAATCTGAAGGTAATATTCAGTCTTCTAGTTCCGATGAGAGTGCTGTCGAGCGTGAAAGTAGGAATGTTGTTCTCGATAATACATGCAAAAACATACCAGACCATTCCGACGTCCAAAATGTACTAACAAGACCTCAAACAGCGCCTACAACTTCACTTGCGCCAGACAATATAATCTGGTATTCAATTCCGCGGAATATACTCAAAGAATTCAACTGCCTAATACAAGGAAAATAGAAATTTACAACTTTGTATATAGCTAGTCTACAGAAATTGATATTTTCCTAAAGTTATTTCCGAAAAGCTTGTATATGTATATATCACAGTGTACAAATGTAAGGTTAACTATTTCGAAAAGGACTAAAAGTTAAAATAATTGAATCCTCTGAAATTATGATGATAATGGGTATGATGATAATGGTTTATAATACGCAGCCAAGACTAAACTGCAATTGACCAAAGCATGGCTTTATGGGTAACACTACAATAATAAATGCAATGTCACGTGAACGCTATTATAAGCTGTTGATTTTTAAATTATATTTCAATAACCCTTAGAAACCAGCTTTTTGTTCAAAGATATATTATGTCTATGAGATCCTGAAGTATTTCAAACATACATAGCAAAAAGCTATTTATTTATTTGTTTATTTATTTTATATACTTTACAAGCTCTATTAAAAAATATACATCGAAATATATACATAAAACTACAAACTTAAAATTTTGAATAGAACTTGAAGGCGGAGTTCACGACTTTGCATGTTCTTCTACTCGACCCATTATAGTTGCTAGCTGATATTCACCAACAAATTCCGGTTACAAAAGCAATATTTCTGACGTATTTAAGTCCAATTTTTGTAGACCTTATTTAATGTGGTGTGTTAATGTGACATTTAATACTCTCTTTATAAATCCATAAATATTTATAAAAGTATGGTCAAATTCAAGAGCAGGTCGAGTTTGAAGCAGTATTTGTCTTTGAAGCTCATCAAACGTGGAATAAAGTTATGGGTAAGAAGCGACTCTCTTATTATCGGTTATATTTATGATGGACAAGTAGATGGAACAGTAGCAGAGAGGGTAGTTAAAAAACTTACCAGCTCCATTAGGAATACAGATGTTGTAATCTGTTTTGACTGATTTTTTACGTCGGTGACATTGATGAAAATATTACCATATGCTGCAGTAGGAACTTGTATTGGAACGCGAAAAAACATACCAAAAAGTCAGGGTAAACTAGAGAAAGGCGAAGCTAAATGATTATGTACAGATGATGAAATAACCTTTACTAGGTGGCAATTAGCAACTGTCATAGGAATCAACTTACATTTGTTGATCGAAAACGAAAACTTGGTGTTGCATGTGCCAAAATCATCGCCTTTTACAACAAGTATATGGATGGGGTAGATTTGACAGATCATTTACCTGGCCTGTATGAATTTGATAGCAAATCTACCAAGAGGTGGAAAAAGTGTCTTATAAGCTTTAGATGGTAACTGCTGTAAACGCTTTTATTATTTCGATAAAAATAAAAAAAGTAAAACTGATCAAAATATACTTAGAAATATAGAACAAATTTGCGTCTTAACGTAATGAATTCGCTACCTGATGGTATATCAATATTAGTAAAAAATCTCATTGATCATACAGAATTACTCCAATCTGACAATTTTGTTAAGTACCTTAAAGTTAACCAGTCTAATTTTATACAAACTATAACGAACGTAGAATGTTTGGCAACAAACAATGACAGTATTGATTATACAATCCTATGATGAAGCTTCTTCCTAAATAAATAAAATTCAAGGTACTCCAATGGAGCTCTAGATCTATTGAATCTAATAAACATAGTTTTATAGAAAGTATAACAACTCATAATATTTATATAGCTATTATATACGAAACTTAAGCCCCAATCCTTATTTAGTGTTAAAAACTATGATATAATATGAAAAGATAGACTTCAGTATGTAAACCTCCAACAGTTAAAACTAGCACTAAAGATTGGACAGAATTGTTCCACCCATACAAAGACGCATGTCTTATCGGCGGTGACTTTAATACTCACCATACTCTCTGGGGATCAGCAGAGTGTAACATCGAAGGACTAAACGTAGTCAATGCACTAAATGACCTAAGTCTATATATACATAATGATGGAAATGCTACCAGACTTGGCTACCAAAATCAAAACAAATCAGCCGTTGATATCACAGTTTCATCGTCAAATCTAAGTACAAGTATTGATTGGGTACTGCTGAGTGATACACTTGGAGTATTAGTTACAGACCTCGTTGAATGTGTTACATAACGTCTATCCACTATGATATGGAATAATAACTATGCTGACTGGAACAAATACACTAGTAAACATACTTCTATAACTGTTATACAAAACAAAATAGAAATTGTGTTTAATTTGTGATTAAATATGTATAACGAAGTAGAAGCCTCCGTCATCAATGAGTTAAAGATACTTCTTACATCGACAACCGAGGCTGCAGATACATACATTCCTGGGATCGAAACGACTGAACGCAAATATCAACCTGTATGGTAAGACAGAGAATGTCAATTAGTAGTTGTCAAACGGAGGACCTTGCTACAATTATATAGGTGCCAACCGATAATCGAAAACCTTCAAGAAGTTAAAAGACAAGCAGATATAACTAAACGGCTATTTAAAGCCAAAGTTAATGAAAGTTGGAAAAATTATTGTAATAATCTGTCTATTACGCAGATTTGGACACAAGCTAAATCAATCGAAGGGAAAAACACCATTACACAACAAACCACACATACGAATAGAAACACATTGTGCCCACAAGTGTCTCTACCAAAGATGCAGAAGAATAAATAGAAGGACAGAATCATTTCCTCTCCAAACCGTTCAACATGACAGAACTAGAACATGCATTAGCAGCAAGAAATAAACAGCTCCCGATATTGATGGAATCACATATATATAGTATGATACAATATCTCCCATCGAACTCTAAAGCCTTACTACTCCAAGAATATATCTCTTGGTGGATCAACAGCGAATACTTCAAAGAGTTCAAAACTTCTGTTGCTCAAGGTATCATCCATAATATATTAAAGTATAGCAAAGAATAGATTTTTGTTAAATAATATTATATTAGTACTATATGTACTGTTTATAAAGCAATAATTGCTCTATATATTAACTATGCAATCGTATCTTGGAAACACTCATCCAATATCATAAGTGTGATAAAACTTCAATGAAGATGTTTGAGAATCATATTACAAGTTGATTACCAATCAGACGCTGTTACTGATTAATACTTGCTCGAAGGATCGTTTATTAAATTGAACTATACACAAAAAAGGATTTTCAAACGTTTACATAAATGGTCAAGGTCGCCGCCGAGTTGTTTCTGATTGGAGTGCTTTTAAAATGTAAATGAGGGATTGGGTTTGCGATAAAGCAGGTAAAGGCGCGACGTATGTTATGTCATCGAGTATTGTAAAAAAAATAGTGTATATTGACTATTCATACATTCTTTATATAAAACAGATTATACCAAACTATACCAGGTCAATAAAAAATGTATTTTTTCTATACACCAAATAAAAATTGTTGATTTTGTCGATCTTGTTTTTAGAGTTTAAAAAGAATTTAAAACTAATTTTGTATAAGCTCAAGAAAAAATTGAATTTCTTAGTGTTTAGTAATATTTTCTTTTTTTACAAGTTTAGTTTTTTGTTATTGCTCTTATGGGTTGAAGACGTAAGATTTGTGTTTGTACTACAAAATAAAAATAACTTATGATGAACTTTAACAAATTAAAATAATCAAAATAATTTTATTCCAAACAACAATAGAATAAATTCTATTCGACTTACTGTTATGTTCCAAATAATTTATTACGCTCATTTATGAACTATTCAATTGAATTTATACTTACCAGTTTCTAATAGTCTTTAAATCGTCTTCAGTGAATGGTTGGAATTGGAAGAGGTGCGGTGCCTGGCTTTTAAATATAAAAAAGAACTCAATTTTTCTCTTTGTCACTTCCAAATTATGTTTGCTTCCTCGTAAATATACATCAATAATATTTTTTTCTAAAAAAATAAAAGATTTGTTGTTTAAAGTTAGCTAGTCTATTGTCATTTATCTATATAGTTATTGCTTTCTTATTAATTAATTAAAACTATTAAATAATTAGCATACGCTGATGACTCTGTTTTCAAAATAACTTGAGAGTTAAGCGTTTAGGTTTTCATATATTTTTTAATGTGAACAATACCAAGGTTTTTATTTCTTCATTGAACTTAAATAATATAGTGTTGATTTATGAGCTACGTGAAGATGAATAAATATAAAATAACTTGTAACCGTGGAGAAATTTTATATATTAAATTTTATAAACAATTTTTTAAGGTTGTTGTTTAATATCATATTCGAATTAGATAGAATACCTTATTTTGCATTGCTCTATGAAGTAGTTATAAAATAATTGCATTATGATTAAAGTAGATAGGTAAAAACATAAAGGAATATTTTAATTAAGTAAAACTTTTCTTCATTCGTATATTACAAAATTAAGATAATTAATAGAAATAATTTCGTTAACCTCCACGCATTTTAAATATGCTCCTTTGCCTTGAGTCAAACATCCAAAACCGTTTTTTTCATGGCCACTTGAAGGCACTGTGTATGATAATTACTTATAGATAGTAATTTTAACAATTCTAACTTTTGAAATAAAATATATTATACACTTAAGTTTAAAATATTATAGGTTTTGAAATAAAATATATTATAAACTTAAGGCTTAAAATATTGTGATTTTTCAATTGTTTTTAGATATTATTAATATGACTGATTTTATATAATGAAGGATGAAAAGACTAGGCTATAGTAATTAACCTAAACTACTTACCATAATTTTTAGGCAAGTGCGGCTGATGCATAGCCCAATCTTCGATAAGTCTAATATTATGCTCTAATTTCTGATCATCGATTTCATTTATATCTTTTTTTATAAGCTCCGCCAGGTGCTCATCTGGAGGTAATAATAATTGATCCATCACAATTACTAAAACAATACATATTGTAGAATTAACAACAAGAAATTTCTATACTTTATTAAAAAATTAATATGAAAACACCATATAAAAAGTAACTTGTATTTGAAAATACCTGCTTGCTAAGACCGAAAATTATTGTAAATCGATCAAGAGTCACCGCATTACTGACGAAATTAATTAGTTCCTTAAACTTAGATATGTAAAGTAGGGGAGCAATTGCTAACCTTGATCGTAAAAATGTTGCGATCTTGAACGAAAAGAAACAAGTTATCTGTATAAAAAATTATGATACTTAGCTTTTATGTGTTATTATAGAAATTATGATTAGAAAAATTATTTTCTCCGAGAATTAATGCACCATTATTTATAATAAGATAATTGTTTTACTGAAGATAAAGATTGGAAAAGGATAAATATTAAAATAGTTAAAGAATAAATGCAGTTTAATACAGAGTTGGAAGGTATACCATCAGGGCCAATGCAGTTATTAAATTTCCTAGTCATAATCCATTAAATATTTACGATTGGGTAAATAACCTTAAATGTTTCATATTTATTACTCGAGGAAGTTGATGTAGGTCATGGTTTGCCGTTCTTATGGACACTAGAAAAATAATCGCCAAATCAATTATTTTCATTTGTTACTGTTAACATTATCATGAAATTAGGATATTTAATAAGTAAGTACGTAGCTCTTACAGAGTTCCAAAACTCGTTTTAATCGTGTACGATCCTTATATTTACTGACTGGTCATAATATTGTTTCTTAAGATGTTACATCTTGCACGAAATGATGCAAATTTCTGATAATTTTGAAAATACCTCTCTAATAATATTGCAGCACAAATTTTTACCCATCTAATACAAATAAAAATGTGCTCACTTATGCCTGATACTAAAAAAAGTAAATTATTGGGCGGGGTATATTTCCTGCCGTTTCTATAATATTATTAATCTAAGCTTTATTTATTATTTCATCGATTCTTTTTATATCGACACGTTATAATTATCATCTACTTTATAATTTGAAGGAATCCATTTACATCAAGACATTAAAAAAACTTGTTTTCTAAATAAAAAGAGGTTAATTATGCAAAGGTTGTTTATCACATTTAAAATTACGTTTTTCTAATTAGCAAATGAATTCGTTAGAAAATAGTATAATAATTATATACTTTAGATAAGTGCCTGCTTGACGTATGTGTGTTTATTTAGCAAAAACACGTTGGTTACAAAAAATGAATCTAATTATATATCGATTTAATTAATTTTAAATAAAATAATTACGTGAAATTTTGTTGAATCATTTGAAACAACAATGTTAAAATTGATACTTTGTTACTAATTGAATTCTTAATCGTAACGTCATTTTTGTGGTACAAAAATTCTCGATGTATTCTTTACTCTTTCTGTATAAGGGAAAGCATTTTGAACTGAGGTAGGATTTTAACGATATTTCATAAATTGGTTAAAATAAAAACATTCCCTGTATTGTTTATTCCATATAATTTGTTGTATTTTTTTAATAAAGAATATAGGAAATACTAAAAGTAACCATCCGCCTACATTTAAAAATATCTTATTAAAATCTGAATTCAAACTTCAATTTTACTCAAAAACATTCAATTCTTTTATATATAGACCTATAAGGTCATTTTTTGTAATCTATAATAAAATCTGGGTGGATGCTTGCCTCGCTTCGGGGACTAATCATAGTTCCGAACTGCCGCTAACTGATCATAAATAAAAAAAGTAACCTTAAGTAACCTTAATTTTAATGTCAGTACAAAATCTGTAATAGTTTTTTAAGATACGCATGCACAGGCACACGTTTATTGTGACGCGTTCTCCGCTTGGGATTGGTAATGTCGAAGTTGTCCAGCTGGTGAACTCCCCTCTTTGTAGATGCGGGCTTGATTTTCTGGCCCTGGGTTTTCGACATTCTTAGGTGTTCTGGAGTTGTGGGCGTCCTCTGGAATTCCTGGGTTCCGGGAGAGGATGGGTCAAATAGTTCCAACAACCTCTCCTTTGATACGGTTTTGCCTGGTTCTGATATTTTAGACCGGGTCAAAATAATTGATTCTATAACAATCAAAAAAATAGTTACAGGTATTTACATCTTTGCCTCTTTTATATCTTAGATGTGGACTTTCTTCAGCGTTTTACAAGCTTCGTTGCGAACTGAGATCATTACTGGGGACCAGATTTTGGTGACGGTGTACGGCCTAGCATACTTTGGCACCAGTTTTCCTTTAAAACCCATTGCGGCATCGGATAGACGATGTACACAGCATCTCCTATGGCATCTCTACTCCCTGCGTAGCAAGTTGTAGTGACGTTGTTGTTGTCTGTTTGCCCTGGCTAGGTTTAGTTTGGCTAACTCAAAGGTCTATTTCAATTTATCAAAACTTCTAATCACATCATCTGGAGGTTTTTTGGACCGACCTGTGTGAACTCGTTGGGAATGCGTAATTCCCGTGCGCAGTTGAGAAATGCTGAGGAGATCCTGTTGAGTCTTGTCTTGCTGCGTTTATTGCCATTTGCAGTTTCGAGATATTACGTTCCCACTTTCTATGATTTTCCCCGGTATACTGCGAAATCATAGTCTTGACTGTACGGTTTGCCCTTTCTACCGGATTGCCTTGTGGAGATTACGTCGGCGTAGTAAGGAGTTTTATGTGGAACTTGGTTGTTAGGTATCTAAACAATTTACTTGTAAACTGACTTCCGTTATCGCAGATTATTGTATTATTGAGCACTAAAACAACAGATCACACTTTCGGAAAAATGCCGCACAAAGGGCATATTTCGACCCATTTGGTAAACATATCTTGGCTCAATGTATTGAAATCTGTTTGTTAATCGTGGCAGTGGCCCTACCAGATCGACGCTGACACATTCCCAAAAAAAATGGTTTTTGTTGTGGTATATTTTTGACTTGATTTACAGGCCTATACGTAATTTGCGATATCGCCAGTAAAACCTTTCGGAAATCCGGACTATAGTTTTAGCTATCCCTAGGTGTCCAGCCGTTGGTTTATCATGATTTTCCTGTATAATTTTGAACGATTGTCATGTGGCACACACAGTTTCCACCTTGAAGAGTGTTCTGTCTCTTTCCAGTCGCTTGGGTCTATACCACCCTCGATTTTGTAGTTGAGATCTTTCGGTGTTTGGCTGGCTACTTCAAGTAACTTCTGGTACCATGGACACAGCGTTTAAGCTTTTCTAAGATGGCTCATGATGTAGGTTTTCCATGATATTCAAGTAATTCAGGTGATTCCTCGCCTCTACTATGTTTATCTATAGGTTCTCTGTAGAGGAGGTCTGCCAGATGATTAGAGGATCCCTTACGATAAGATATATCGAAGTTGAACTGTTGTAAAAATATAACCCATCTTGCCAATCTTCCGAACTTTGTGAGAGTGTAGCCAAGAAAGTTATTGATGATCGATTATAACATGGAATTTATTTATAGCCTTCCAGACGCGGTCTCATTTTCTGAATGCCCCACACGATTGCCAGACATTCTTTTTCCATTACTGAATAGTTTCGGCGAGAGATAATGATCGGCTGGCATAGGCGATCACCTGTTCTTATCTATTAGATTTTTGGGCCAAGGCAGTTCCTATATCATTTTCGGAGAACAAATGGTATAGTATTACCAGGACTAGCTATTACTGGTGCTTGACTAAGGCGTCCCTTTACCCCTATGAAAGCCCGAGTTTGGTCTGGACCCCAGGCAAACTTTGCACCTTTTGTTAAGAGGCTGTTTAGCCGTACTGCAATGTCTGTGAATTTAGGTAAGAAGCGTCGATACTAGGATGCTATACGTTTTGTGGCGGGGGAATTTTTCTGAGTGCTGACACTTTGTCGGCATCGGTTACACATTTATCGGGGGTTATTGTGTGCTGAATTTTTTATGCTCCTCTTGCCGAACTGACACTTTTTGCTTCCCTTAATCGTTGAAAGACTATTCTTAGATTATTTAGATGGTCGTCTTTTCCCAGCACTACAATATAATCTAAGTATGCAAATTCGAATGGTTCTAAGTCAGGACCAATAACGACATCCAGTAATCTTTGAAACGCAGCGGGGAGCGAGTGTAGCCCGAATGGCAAAATTTTGAATTTAAAAAGTCCCCTGCCCGGGATAGAAAATACCATTATTTGTTTACTAGACGTTGATAATGGAATTTGCAAATAACCCTGCTTTAAATCTATCGTAGATATGTAACGTGCATCTTTGAGTTTGTCAAGTATTGCTTGAAGTTGTGGAAGAGGATAGGCATCTTTATCGGCAACGTTGTTTACTTTTTTATAGCCAACACAAAATCTAAATGAGCCATCTTTCTTCCTTACTAATACGATTTGGGAACTCCACGGACTATGAGAAGGTTCTATGATATCATCCTCTTATATGTTTTCTTGTTCACAACATCGAAAAAACGGTAGCATTGTTTAATTGGGTTAGATAGTTTAATATCATGTTCGATGCAGTGGGTAACGGATTTTGTCGGAAATTTTCCTAACTAATGATTTAATGAATAACTGCAGCCTATGGGTTTCTGGTTTACTCATGTCTGGTGACGTTGGCAGTCTGTTAGAGTATCTTGCGTAAGGTTGATTAGGTTTACTTGATAGTATGATGGTTTTTGGCTCAGTTCGACGTATTTGAATATTATGGTATTCGATATTGCCAGTTGGTATAGTACTGTCTATCAATATTAATTCGGCTTCCATCTGCTAATTTGATAACTTCGTATGGATGTTTTGATTTTCTGTATGAGGTGTAAGCGTTTAGGAAATTCATTATGAATGAATGATTTATCGGACCCGGTGTTAATAAGGGCCCATACTTGTCGTCCTACAATTTTTATTTCTATGTAGGATTCAAAAGTCTTCTTTCAAAAACACATATTTATTGAGCCGATCTGTACAACTGACTAAGACTCTTCAAAATAGGAATCTCCTGCATCAAAACACTGTTTTAGGCGGCTTTTCTATGACTCAAAAGATTTCGCAAAGGCCAGTTCCTTAATTGTGGAGGCTTTCACTTCGTGATAGATTTTGATAAATCAAAATATGTAAAAGAAGTCTGTATTTCTAATAGTGTTTGTAATTTTATGCTAACACTGGGTATTTTTATAACTGTTGGCTTTGTTACCAGATTCGAAAGTGCTATTGATAACGTTGTCACTAATATTTCCCCAAATTCTATAGAAACTTTTCCTTCCATAAACGTTTTGTCTGACCACACCGGTATAACTGAAAATCCCTTTACATGCAAATATTATCAACCAATTACCAAAGTAGGTTCATTTTTACCGTCAGCTATAGAATTTAGATTGCAGCCATCTCTCAAAACTCAGGAATCTAAATATCAAAGCTGAACATTTTATACAACGTTTAGAGTCAACATTTAATGAATACTTTCCAATGAAAAAAAGACTGGTTCAATGCAATAATATTAATCGCAATTACTGGTTTACTGACGAGTTACGTCAGATGAGAAATATTTTAAATCTTCTTAAATCATATTCTATGACTCAAGAAATTATCAAGCTTCGTAAAACTTATAAGAAAACTGATCAAAAGTGCCGCATTGTTGCGTATTCTCTGTATCTCAAAGAAAACCATTTTTATGGAAACTAATCCAACCTGTCCCTAAATATAATCAACCTAAATGTCAAATATCACCTGATGAATTTAATATTTATTTCACTAATATTGCATCGAATATCATAAATAGTATTGGAGATGTTTCCTGTGGGTTATTGAAGGCAAGCAATCGAATCCCAGATGGCTACTTTAAGTTCACAGAGGTATCTGAATTAAATGTTCGTAAAGTTTTTATTTTCCTCAAAAACTCTAACGCAACAGGCTATTATAATCTTACATCTAAGTTAATAAAAGCAACAATTGATGTTATTTTGAGTACAATCCTCATACCTTATGATACAGCATGATGTACCGCAAGGTTCCATACTGGGACCAATACTGTTTCTAATTTTTATTAATAACTTGCCTTCATATGTTTCGGGAAAAAAATATGTATGCAAACGACACCTCTTTACTTAATGGTCATATAGACATACAAGAAGCTTCAATGAAGCCTGTTTTGGCCTTGGATTTTACTAAAGAATTGTTCGCTTGTAACAAATTAAAACTAAATGCCGAGAAAACTATTGAGGTACTTTTTCCTTTACGTAATTACGATCACTCTTTTATCACATCGACGAAATTGCTAGGCATAACTATTGATTGTGCATTACTATGGAGTTCTCATATCTTTGCGATTTCTAAGATGGTTAGCTAGCAACATATTCCTTTTTCGAAATTTGACACACTTTTTAAATAAAGAAGATTTACGCACAACCTACTTCGGTCCGTTTCAAAGTCATTTTACGAACGGAATCTTCGTTTGGGGTCACACATCATGCCCAAACAACAAAAAAAAACATGAAACGAAATATGTAAATGTAATTTTTAAATAATTCAGAGCTATATGTAATTGTGCATTATTTAAATTATTCTTAAAAATAAATATGCATTATTTTTGAATCTGTAGACTATTATCGGTTTTTTGCAAGATAATTCGTTTGATAGAAGCAAAAAAGAATCCTTGAATAAGACCGGTAAAAAATGAATAATGCATGAATTTTTACCTGAACCATTAAAATTTCTGAGCTTTTAATCAAACCTGCGTCTACTTTAAATTCAAAAATGCAAATTACTTACGTAATTAAGTCAGTAAGTAAGCTTTAATTACAAAGTCACTATATACAGAAAGGAAATATATAAGGAAATATTAAGGCAAACGCGTCATAAAATTAAAATGTTAAAATCAATTAATTAATTTCAAATGTTTTAAATAATGGGTTTATTACTTACACTGAGCAATAGTTTACACTTTCAGACTCTAAGCCGTGGTTATTATTATTATCTTTTATTAAGATAAAAGTATCAAATTTCTGTTGTTTGTTAGTAAATTTTCCAGCATTTCCTCAGACATTTCTTGATCATCTTTATGTGCAGTCTTCTAAATAGTGAATAACAATTCTAGCGATTTGAATAAATTATTGGGTGACTTTTTATTAAATTTTAAAATATTTACTTTGATCATCTAAACTGGAAAGATTACGACTACAAATAAGAAAGTTTGTTAGACTTTTCTTTATTCACTGTCTTATAGTATTTCTAGACATATTATTATATATTACATGTAATTTACTTGAGGGGCTCTTTCAATATACATATTAGGTTTCTTTTTAGTAAATATCATCTGGTGGAACCCGATTGGATTGGAAAAATAATGGAGAGCAATCATTATAATTTTTTGAGACAGGCCAGTAATTCGAAAACTAAAAAAATATATTAATGTTTCTAATTTAACTCTTTTTGTCAAGGTAATGATTAAGCGATGTATCAAATAATTTACATTCACACGTTGTTAACGTGCTTCGTGAACCATTCCAAAACGCATCTTCCTTTATTTGCATGGGCGATTTAAAAAATGAGATTTGAATCATCTGAAAGTATCAAACATTTTGAATTGAATGCAAAGGTTGCAAATTATTATTATCCCTCATATAATCACACAATAACACTTTTACATGAGTTGCGTGATAAAAAAAGCCCAGCCTTGAAATTTGGCTCGAAAATTTAATATTGTTGACAGTGTCCCAATAGTTAAAAAGTGTTATCATTTGTTTGAGTCTGGATATATAAGGTTCATATTTTTTATTTAAAAACCATTACAGTGAGATTTTTCATTTTTGAAGCATTGCAATCGCAGCAGTTTCATATATTTGAAAATGAAGGGATTTGTGCTTGTACTTTTTGTTGCTATGGCAACCATGGTGAGTTTTGAACGAAGAAAATAAGAAATTTTCTCAGCATTACCTTCACTAATCATGAAAATTTCACCTCACCATATATTTCCATCAAATTGATTGACCTTATTGATCATGTTTTGAAACGTTGTTCGTAATTTTTGATGCAGTTTCAAGGTTGCGAAGGCTATCAAAATATTATATAACCTGTATTTAAAAAATTAATACTACGATCATATTATTAACGTTTTTTTCAACCCTCAAAATGCCTGCCTAAATGCACTAATCAAATTTATGATTTGCTTTACTAACACAAAATTGCAGGGTTTTGAAATGTGTCCAGAGATGCAAAAATACGCAGAAGAATGTGCCAAGGAAAACAAAGTTGACCTGTCGGTATTTAAGCCTGGCGAGAAGCCCGATCCGGAAATTTTCAAGGACAAGGCCTACAAGTGCTTCGGAAAATGCATCGTCGTGAAAGCAGGGTTGAGTTCTGAAGATGGTATGTATATATTAAAATGTTGAAGAACGAACGATGAAAATATATTCTCGAAAGGTTACAAAGAAACAGTGGTAAAATTTGGACATAATATAATAGATCTTACTATAAGATAAATTAACAGTTAGAATCAGTTGGTTTTACTTATTTCATAAATTGTGTAAAAAGGTATTCTAATTGTTCATTTATCTTACGGCTAAATTATGTTTCTCCAAGAGATAAATGAGTAAACATTTCAAAATATAACAGATCCATTTGAATCAAGAAATATTATTTTGTACTAAAAATACTTTTTAACTAATTTTTAAAAACAATCTCTTCTCTTAATCAATTAAAACAATAGTCTGACACTTTTTTACTTCGTTTATTTTTTGCTGAATCAAAATTTTCGCCACAATGTCACCATTGTCAATAGCAAAACTTTGCAATGCATCTATTTGTTTACTTTAAAACATTACATTTTGTTTCTTTTGGCTCCCAAAACAAATATACATTTTTATAAATTTTTGGTTTAAAGGTGAGCCGAATTACGAAAAAATCAAGGAAGCTTTCAAACTCCCAGAAGAAAGTATGTCACAAATAAAGACTTGTGCAGAGGAAAATAAACAAACGGACGCGTGCGAGCGTGTGTTCCAAATTCATGAGTGCATCATGAAGAAGGTATCTAAATAGACTAAAGTGTCCTATGTAATTGTTAATTTGTTTAAGTTGCAATAAAAATAAGAGATACTTATTATTTTGTATATAATTAACCCTTATTATGAAATTAAACTACATTTTATCTGGATCTGTTTGTCCAAAGAAAGAGAAGAGAGAAATCCGCTTCATATAAACCACAGTGGGTCTTTTATACATTCACCCATTTTAGTTCTCGTTCTTTATCGAGGCCAAGTCAACCCAATGCTGTGGCAAACTTGAAAACCGCAGCGAATGATTTCAGCAGTAACTAATGTTAACTGTCATCTATCATCTATTATCTGTCATCTGTTAACTGACATCTATCAATTATCATCTGTCATATTATTGTTTATTATTTGCTTTGTTTCTCTTCTAAAAATTAATCTAAATACATACTATTATAAATATTATTACTGTTATCTGTCATCTGATAATTGTTATCTGTCATCTGTGAACTATTATCTTTTAACTTTTAACTTATCTGTTAACTATCATTTGTCAACTGTCATCTATTAAGCGTCAAATAATTTTCTCTTTAAAAATTCACAAAAAATATATTTTCAAAACAATTTTCACTCATTTCTGTCATCTGTTAATTATTATCTACAAGTTGTTATTTGTTATCTGTCATCTGTCAGTGGAAAACCGCAATGACTGAGGTCAACAGTTACTGATGTTAACTGTCATTTATCATCTATCATCTGCCATCTATCAAATTTAACAGAATTAACATCTCTACTGATAAGACTATTATAAGTCTATAAAGACCGAGTTGACACACAGAACTGCTGATTAAGAACTACATTTAAAAATTAAACATATTCGTGGTATACCCACTATTATCAAGAATTCGGAAAACTTAAGATGCCCGATAGTACCCTCTCTACAACGAATATATATTACCAAAATACTCGTGAACTTCGAACTAAGACCCATACTCTTCATTATGCTTGTTACAATAGTAATTATGAAATAATAGCACTTACTGAGACATGCCTAAATAATTTCATTTTAGATGAGGAACATACGACTCCCAATTATAAGAGGTGGGGTACTGCTTGCTGTTGATGAAAGTATGGTCACTGAGACTCTTGATACCACACACTTAGTCAACATTGTTCCCTTAATTGATATAGTTGCCTGTAGATGCAAAACTGGTCGTTTAACTTTTTTACGGTTGTTCTCTATATACCGGCAGATATATCAAATGAGTGTCTAGCCATTTTCTTAGAATGTTTGGAAGCATTTCTTGTTGATAAACAGGTTTTAATACTGGGCGATTTTAAAGTACCACAATACAATGACCACGCACAATCATCTACTCTAAATTCTAAAGTTAACATTCTGAATAATTTTATCATCACTTTGGGTCTCCAATAGTACAACATGATTTACAATGAAAATGGTAAATTTCTTGACCTTGTGCTCTCTAATACCGACACTAAATTTGTTATGGAGTGATAAAGTGCCATTCATCACTACTAATTCTATATGATAAACTTTCTTGTGCTGATTGGTCTTTTCTAGAGTTTATTACTTATGTTAATAAAGCTCAAACCATTGATAATGGACACTTTGTGTCCGAAATGTGCATCTGGATAAAAATAAAATATTGAAGAAAGGTTCTAAGTGTTTTAATCAAAGTTAATAAAGCTGTTCAAGAATTCTATAATCCTTTATAATATATTTGATGCTTGATGATTTGAATGACACGGAACGTAAAATCATTACTGAACCCAAGGAAATTTGGAAGTTCATGCGCAATAAGTCTGGTAATACTAGGATTCCGTTTCAACTTCAAGATAATGATGCTGTGTATAATGTACTAGAAGATATTGTTTCAGCATTTGAAAAGCTGTTTTCTTCTGACTCTCTACCACCACCTGTTGAAGAAACAAGCGATGAGCCAATCAATGCTATCCCATTTAATAGTGTTGTGATTAGTGAAAACGATGTGCTCAAAAGCATCAACAAATTAAAAAATAATGTTATCTGTGTTGACGATCAAGTGCCAAGTTTTTTAATCAAAGATTGTAATTTTTTATTTGTAAAAGCGTTATTAATTATTTTTAATTTAGCAGTACGTACCAACTCATTTCCGAATATCTGGAAGTGCGCACCTATAACCCCTGTGCACAAAAAGGTGAAATGAGTAACATACATAATTATCGTCCTGTTTCTATACTTTGTAACTTTGCTAAGGTATTTGAACATATCATCTATTGTGAGGTTTACTGTCAAGTTAAGGGCATGATCTCTGAACATCAGCATGGTTTTATGAATGGTCGATCAACAGTTATGAACTAGGCAGTTATCACACAGCGTATAAGTGAAGTATTGGTCAATTAAACGTCATTTACACGGATTGATACAATTGATCATAAAATTTTGTTGAGTAAGCTGGAAGCATTTGAATTATGTAATTCTATTATACTATTAATTGCGTCCTATTTATGAGTTAGTAAGAGTATGTGCAGTACAATGGTTACAAGTCATTTGAATTTATTTCTACTTCCAGGGTTCCTCAGGGCTCAAACATAGGACCTATATTATTCATATTATACATTAATGACTTAATTAATTCTTTAACCTGTAATGTGATGATATGAAGATATTTGCCACTATTAATAATGTGAGTGACGCACTTTTACTTGAGGGTAATTTAGACATAATTACTAATTGATGTATGATAAATATGTAAAATTTATATTACGATGTGCTCGTTTGTTACATATACTCGAAAACGTTCTTATTTTAATTTTTGTTATAACATGAATCGTATTTTGTTGCATAAGCTTAGTGAGATGAGAGATCTTGGAGTATGGTTTGACAGTCAACTTACATTTATCTGCCATATAACTCGGTTGTGCTTCAGCGCATCTAAATTACTTGGTTTTATCATGCGTATTTGCAAACATTTTACTGATCTTTCTGTAAAAATCTCTCTACTCTGTTTTGTTCGAAGCAAACTTGAATATGCGTCTGTTATTTTTTCGCCACAGTATGTATACCTAATATTAACAGTTGAACGGATTCAGAGGTGGTTTTTAAAATATTTGTCATTTAAAATGTCATTATAACTTTTTATTGACGCGCTATGATTTTGTGGCACTTTCCAGCCTCCGAGATTATAATGCTGCTGCAATAATGTACAAACAATGTGATTGACTGTCCATATCTTCTTAGCAAGGTGCAAATTACTGTCTCCAGACTAACATCTTGCTACACAAATTCAATCTGATAAGTCTAATTCACGTATAAACTCCCCCAATGAGTAAAAATGCAAATAATCTTCTGGAAGATATTTTTCATTCCCTTAAGCTTAAGTGAAAATAAGATTATTTGGTAACATATACATACATGTTTCTATTTTACAATTTTGAATTTTTATTTGAGTTTGTCTTTTTCTTTTTACAGCAGTTAGTAATTTGTTTTAATTATACTATAACATTTTTGTTTTATTATTTTTATGATCTTTTTTCTTATTATGTGTTAGTATCAATCGATTTAGCATGCTTAGTATTATATTTTATTATAGTGATATTGCCCTGCAATTGGTTTATACAACAGGGCAATAAATAATATTATTATTATTATCAATTATAATCTGTTATGTGTCCACTGTTATCTGTCATGTGATAATTGTTTTCTGGCATCTGTAAACTATTATCTTTCAACTGTCAACAATTATCCCTTAACTATCATTTGCCAACTTTCATCTATTAAGCGTCATTTGTCATATAATTTTCTCTTTGAAAATTCACAAAAAATTATATTTTCAAAACAATTTTTACTCTTTTCTGCGATTTGTCAATCAATATCTAACAATTGTTAGCTGTCATCTATCAACTTCAACTGTTACCTGGCAATTGTCATATTTCACGTATCATCCGTCATCTAACACAATGCATTGACAAAATGATCGCAACGACTGAAATCAACAGCGACCGATGTTAACTGTATGCCAATTGTCATCTGTCATCTGTCATCTGCTATCTGTTATCTGACAATTCTCATCTTTCTACTGCATCTGTCATCTATCAATTTTCATCTGTCAGCTGTCATATGTCAACTGTTATCTGTTAACAATCATTTGTCAACTGTCATCTATTAAGCGTCATTTGTCATATAAATTTCTAGTCATATTCTCAAAACAATTTTTACTATTTTCTGTCACCTATTAATAATTATCTACAAATTGTTATGTGTCATCTGTCAACTTAAACAATTGTTAATTTTCACTTATCATCTGTCATCTAACATCATGCATTGATAAAATGATCGTAACGACTGATGACAACAGCGACCGACGTTAAGTATATATCAATTGTCATCTGTCATTTGGTATCTGTTATCTGACAATTGTCATCTGTCTACTGTTATCTGTCATCTATCAATTTTCATCTGTCAGCTGTCATATGTCAACTGTTATCTGTTAACAATCATTTGTCAACTGTCATCTATTAAGCGTCATTTGTCACATAATTTTCTATTTATATTCTCAAAACAATTTTCACTCTCTACTGTCATCTATTAATAATTATCAACAAATTGTTACGTGTCAACTGTCAACTTAAAGTATTACCTGACAATTGTCAATTTTTATGTATCATCTGTCATCTAACATAATGCATTGGCAAAATTGCTGCAACGACTGCTGTCTACAGCGACCGATGTTAACTGTATGTCAAATGTCATCCATCATCTGCTATCTGTTATTTGGCAATTTCCATCTATCTACTGTTATCTGTCATCTATCAATTTTCATCTGTCAACTTTCTACAGTTATCTGTTAACTCTCATTTGTCAACTCTCATCTATTAAGCTTCATTTGTCATAAAATTTTCTATTCATATTCTTAAAACAATTTTCACTCTTTTCTGTCATCTATCAATTATTCATCTATCATTTATATCATCTACAAATTCTTATTTGTCATCTGACAACTTTAACTGTTACCTGGAAATTGTCAATTTTCACGTATCATCTGTCATTTAACACAATGCATTGATAAAATTACCGCAACGATGCTATCTACAGCGACCGATGTTAACTGTATGTCAATTGTCATATGTCATCTGCTATCTGTTATCTGACCATTGTCATTTGTCTATGTATGTACTATGGTATGTATCGTTCATAAACAAACAAACAAACTCTTATTTGTCAACTGCCATCTATTAAGGGTCATTTGTAATATAATTTTCTCTTTAAAAAGTTACAAAAAATTATATTCTCAAAACAATTTTCACTCTTTTCTGCTATTTTATCTGATAACTTCAACTGTTACCTGCCAATTGTTAATTTTCTCGTATCATCTGTTATCTAACACAATGCATTTGCAAAATTATCGCAACGATTGCTGCCTACAGCGACCGATGTTAACTGTATGTCAATTGTCATCTATCATCTGCTATCTGTTATCTGACCATTGTCATCTATTAATTTTCATCTGCCAGCTGTTATATGTTAACTGTTAACTCTCATTTGTCAACTTTCATTTATTAAGCGTCATTTGTCATCTACTATTTGGATTTTACCCTCTGTACTCAATATCCATTTAATGCGCACGTATTTGTAAGTAAATTAATAATTTTTAATTTTGTATTTAAAAATGAAAACAAAAAAATTATTAAATTATTTAAAATCATTTTCACTGCTTCTATCTTGTGTGATGTGTCACTTGTTATTTGCCGATTGTTTTCTGTTAACTATCATTTGTCAGCTATAAACTAGAAGTGTCACCTGTCAACTGTTGCGCATCAACTGTCATCTATCAACTAACATTTGTCATTATCATATATCAACAGTTATTATTCATTTGTTATTATATTTTGCTTTTCTGTTGTCTCAATACCCATTTAATGTATACATTTCTAACTATAAACTATCTTCTACTAGCTATCCATTGTCATCTGTCATTTGTCAACTATCAACTTTTTTATATCAATTGTCAGCAGTCACGTATTATATGTCATATGTTTCTATCATCTAACATTTCTCAACTGTCATCTATCAGCCGCAATTATCATTTGTTATTGGGCTTCAATTTCCATTTAATTAAAAAGTTTTAGAGAATAAATTGAAAATTATAATTTTTATTTTTGAAAATAACGATAATTAAAAAAAAACTGTTGTGTTTCTACAAACAATTTTCACTCTTGTCTGTTATTTGTTAGCAATTATCTTTTGATATCTGTTATCTTGTCAACTGTTATTTGGTATTTATTATCCATAAACAAGAAACCATAAATTAAATGAATAATCAATCGTTATGATATTTTAGAAAATTATAAAAGTGAATTCAAAATTATAAAGTATGGTTTTCTTTTTCTTCAAAATAAAGATTGTGTTTCTCCAAACTATTTTTTATCAACTTTCATTTGTCATCTGATAACTGGTTTTCGTCAATTGTCAGCCGTTCCTTGTCATTTGTCATCTATTATCTATCATCTATCAACCATTTTTAATTGTCTAGCGCTATTTGTAATATTATTTTGCGTTTTCTCTCTGTTATCCCAATATCTAACGGGTGTCCAACAATTATTGCAGTCCCGGGTGGCGTTGGAATAAAAAACGTATGTCGATTCTTACATGTTGCAAATAAATGAACTGACATTTTTAATGCACATTTAGGTTATGTTTGACAATTAACATGTCAGTTCATTTATTTGGCACATGAAAGAATTGACCTACGTTTTTGATTCCAACGCCACCCGGGACTGCAATAATTGTTGGACACCCGTTATTTAATGCACGCGCATTAGAAAGCACATTGTCAATTAAATATTTTATTTTTTAAAACTAGCAGAAAAAAAAACTATCTTTCTCCAAACAGTTTTCACTAATTTGTGTAATTTGTTTAAATCCGATTGTATTATTATAAATAATTATTAAAGTGAACTGACAATTGTAAACTTTGATTTTTTAATTAATAGAAAAAAAGAACAATAATTATTTGTAGTGGATTTTTCCATTCAGTGTAAGTATGGATGACCACGTAGCAACGGTCGCAACAATTATGTTCTATCTACTGGCACCTGTTATTTATCAACTATCATTTGTCACCTATTAACCTAATTTTTCATCTGTTAACCGCAATGTGTCATCTAAGATTACCCTTTGTTCTTTGTTACCTTATTATCCAGTTTATGTACACATAAGATAAAGTCAATTGGCAATTATAAATTTTGTTTTAAAATTAACAAATAAACTATGATTTCTCAAAATAATTTTCAGTGCATCTGCCATCTGTCAACTTTTATTTATTAACTGTTATTTACCAATTGTTATCTGTAGACATCATCTTCAATTATCTTGTGTTATCTGTCATCTACTCATTGTCATCTATAATTTGGTTCTTGTTATCTGACATCTTATTATTCGTTTAAAGCGACAATGTTTATGAAATTAACAAAAAAATATAAACTTTAATTAACAAAAAACTCATTGTGTTTGTACAGGCTTAAAAGATAGCGATTTTCGCCTTCTAAATGGAAAGAAAAATATTGTTTGTTCACCGTGTATGAAACTTATACAAGAAGGTCGGTGTATTTTTAATATACTATCTAAAATTGAGGAAAGTCTTAAATAATACAGTTCTATAATTAAGGATAATCAATCTAAAGTAAACAAGTTACTTATAACAAAACCATCAAACAATACCATGGAGTTCAACCGTCCAAACCTTGATGCTGCCATCTATGGTAGAAAAGCACAATCATCAAAAACAACATTACTACAGGATTCTATAAAGGTTGTAAACTGTAATGATAATGAAATTAAGACCAGAGAACAACTATTAGACGTTACCCTTAATCAAAGGGAGCGTATTAATTCCAGTGACACATATACAGACATATGAATTGAAATTCATATGAAACACAAATCTTTATTTTATAATAACAGTCTACAAAGTATGAACAACACCAGGCATGGGGTTGAATATAGGTACCCTCCACATAGGCTATATTTAAAAAGAGTCCTTAGTATAGCTGCATACAATTATATAATAACTTACCAAAAACAATTACATTATTATGTTCCTATTCATTAATGAAGAAAGCACCATTTAAAAAACTTCTTATTATTGAACCTTATACTATTCAAGAATTTTATAATAAATAAATTAATAGATATGTTGCACTTGAATTATATTTTTCTTTTGACGATGTTTCATGTGAATATGATACGTCTTTATGTATGTATTATGTGAACACTGAAATAAGTTATATTATTATCATTTTATTATTAGTGATATTTGTCAACTGTCACTTATTATTTGTCACCTGTTATTTGGATTTTACTCCCAGTTATCTCAATATCCATTTAATACACATGTATTAGAAAAAAATGAACTCTTCTTCTGTCAACTGTTATTATCATCTATCAATTATTTGCTAGTTATTAGCTATCAATTTTCTTCTATTATCCGTCATCTATCAACTGTCATCTTATTTTTAATCTCATCCTATTATTTGTTTAAGGACGCGTGTTTTAGAGAATTATAAAAGTTAATTGACAATTATATACGTTTTTATTTAAAATGTAGCTTTGAATGACCTTTAGGTGACCTTGAAAGATATTGAATGACCTTTAATGACTAAATGTTCATTAAATGTTCTTATAAAATCTTGAATAGAAGAATGTTTTGGATTTATAAAAAATAATATGTAATTTGTAATGGAAATATTTATATACTAAATTTTATTTTGTACATCAAATTAAAGAGCAATTATAGTAGAGAAAACTTTTACTAAATTAAAGCAACACTGGATTGTAGTGTTTTTTTTTCTATCAAAAATCAATAAAAATTAAAACTTGCAGACACATGGCTCAATAATTTAGATCTTATCATTGTAAATTTACGACGTTTCGTAATTTTCAATATTACTTAATTTTATACAACAACGTAAATAGCTTAGTATATATTATTTTTATTTTTTTTTTAATTTTTCAGATTTAAAAATATAAAATTCAATTTAAAATAATTGAATTATAAGAAAGTACTGTTATAATTAGGTTTTGGACTTTAATTAATATTTGATTTAATTGTTTAATTGATTGTCCGTACTTAATTCAAACGACTATTATTTTCATTTCTGTGTAGAACTATAGTATAAAACACATTTGATATATTCTATATATGACTTTACTCTTAATGATTATACATATCTACATTGACACGATTAGTTTTATGTTTTAGAAATTTTACTTACTACTACTACTACTTTTTCATATTCCTGTAATACCAATTATTATATTTCTAATGATAGTGAAGAAATTACAATAAGAGAATAATCCATGACCAATTCAATTATAAATTTTATGATTAATCAATCGACAACTGTCTAAAACTCCCTTCAGCTCCAAAATCAATTTCAGTGATATATTCCGTCTTTTTCGGAATTTCTCCAACGAGCGTAATTTGTTTTTGATCTTCAAGCCAAGTGTGGTTGTCATCGAAGTACTGCATCCAATTTGAAAATACAGCATCGACAGATTCGGCAGTACCACCATAATCAATTGGAAGCGTTTTCTCGTCCACACAACTCTTTAGATGCGAAGTTCCCTGATCAACATGAAACTGAAGACAAAAAACGAAACAATATAAGAATATATAGAAATAAATTAATTAATTTTAAATAGATTGATATAAACACGTATTTCAATCATATACATAAATTTATTTGAATTATAGCTCACCCGTTCTCTAAATTTTTCTTTCGACATCATCTTGACCACCGACATAAACTTTTCAACGTAAATTGGGGCGTTCACAACGTATATTTGTTTTATTCTAGAAGCAAAACCATCTTGGGCCAAACGAATCGACTTTTTAAAATCCGGTGTCATCATTTTTGCAACATGAGCTGGAGTTAATAACGCAGCATCAAAGAGATATATATCGCCAGCTATTAAATGTTCTTTACAAGCTCTCAGGTGAGCTTAAAATAAAAATAAACAATAATTATTTATCAATAATGGAGTTAGTAAAAAATATTTAATTTTAACTCTGCTGATAAGTAATATGAATTGTCTAAAGGCTGAAAACTAAAATGTATATATGAATAAAGATATTTTCTAAAGTTGAAAACAAATATAATTTAATATTATATATAGTACTGTGATATTAGTTAAAACCTATTTTTATAATTTTCTTTTGTGTATATGTGTATATAAAAAGCTTTTAAAAGCATTTAATGTGTTTTACTATAATATTGGTTTTATTTTTTTGTACTTACAAAATCTCCAAACATTTTTTATAATCAAATTTGTATCGAACAAGTCGATATTTGAATCGCGAACGTTAAAAACTATAAATCTGCAGCCATTATCTGTCAAATGTGGCATTGGTGCAAGTCTTCTGTAAAAAAGATAGTTACAAATTTTATAAGATAAATGTTATGTTTGTAGGCGTTTTAGTTTAAATTTAATTGATTATAATAAACAATTTATACTTACAGATTATTAACAATTTTTAATTCTTCTGCGGTGAAGGGTTTAAATTGCCATAAGCTTGGTATTGCTGTTTTACAGAAGAAATAAAACTCCATTTTTTTCTTGGCCTTTTCCAGGTTATGCTTTGTACCTCGTAAATAGATGTTGAGCATATTTTTTTCTAGAAAAATAATAAACATATTTATTTGCTTAGTAAGCATGCGGTTTTTGTTTAAATAAGATTTATGGTCGCGCATATAACTCCTTCATAAAAATTAGATATTATTACTCTTTAAACTTTGTTTGTATAACATCTTATTTATTTTTGTGACATAAGTTTCAGTAACTAAACCACAAAAATAAATGTAGTGGTATACAAATAAAGTCTAAAGTGTTTTAATTAATATCCAACATATATAACGAAGTAGATGCCCCCAAAATAAATAATTTTATAATTTGTATTTGGCTGTCTATGAACTAACTCGGATTTGGAAGTAATCTCATATTGACTTACGTTCTCAGAATCTAATAAACCTGTGATACAAACAAAAATATTTTACAAATATATTCCGCCTTTTTGAGTTAGTGAGCATGTATGTATCTATTTAAAAAAAAAGAAGGTTAGGTAAGTATAATCACGACTGCGTATATACTTTACAAAATGTTAATACAGATAACTCTCGAGAAAACCTCAAATACAACATTCATAACCTCTACGGGAATAAAACCCAATAACGACTGAAAAGGTACGAAAAGTTAAAAATCAAATACAGACAGTTATTGTGCATCCTCGCCTTCTAACTAAGGCACAAAGACAATAATGCCACATCCCATAACTGTAAGAAAACACAGAGAACGAACGAATCACTATTCAAAGAAACGATCTATAGATCCAGATAAGATCTTAACACCGTAAGAATGAAATTACAACTACAATTAGGAAAAGAAACTCATCAGAGAGTACAGTGCCAAACAGAAGACAAAGAAAAACTGAAGTTCAACAGGTACACAAAAAAGAAACACCTATAAATAAACCTCATTTAGTAGATCTATTTAACAAAAAAATATATCACAAATAAAGTACTAGAAAAGGGCTTCAACTTCGCGATAACATTATCTCATATTCCAACAGAAAAAAACATCTGCAGTGTAGAATCATCATGGGTTACCTATATCACAACCACGAAGGGATCATGCGACAAGAAGTGGCATCAATTTTACGAAAGACGAATCCACCAAGATCAAATATTGCGAAGGAAGAACACCAAGCCATAGGAAACGTAAAGCAGACCAATAAATCAAAGCCATACCAGAGGACAAATACAATGCCACAGTAAAAATAAACTGCACTGATTACGATGAAAAAATAACGAAGATATTAGAAGTCCCGGCCTACAAAAAACAAAAATTCTCTACTTGTTTTGCTACATTCTTGATGGAACCAAATTTTCATATTGGGAGAAGAAATACACTTGTTATGTTCCATTTGTTTATTATCAGGTAACTGACACGTGTTTCGGTCCTAACAGATCATTGAGTTTTAACTTTGAGAATGATCCGTAAGGACCGAAACACGTATCAGTTACCTGATAATAAACAAATGGAACATAACAAGTGTATTACTTCTCCCAATATGAACAATAATTCTGATTCAACTAGCACAATCAAAATTCAAAAATCCAATCTCCCAGACGGCGTTCAAAAATCCACAATACCAAGGAAAAAATCATCTAGTTGCCCCAAATTACACGTCTTGCCTAAAATCCATGAAGATAAAAATTTATCCTCCGGACTCCAGTTTAGGACTTTTTTGGCGTCTTCTTCGATAGCATCCCTTCTTGGCCTTCCAATTGGCCTTCTGCCTTCAGTAGAATCACCAACACATAAAATAGCGAAATATATAGTGAAGGAATGGCAACCACTAGCAAAGAATATGGATTCATTTTATTGACATCATTAAAAACATCACTATACACCAACAAGAATTTTAAGCAATATTCACACACAAGTCGTAATAAAAAGGTACTTGAAATCGTCATGAAGAAACACAATTCGTCACCTGACATAGTGAAACTAGCAGAACACTATGAACAACATATTTTACATATAAAAACCAAAATTACAAACAAATAGACGTCGCTCCAATAAACTCACTATTATCTTCAATCGTAGCCAACATTTTTATCAAAGATTTCAAAATGAAGGCGCTAATAACTCATCATCTAGAACCGAAACTGTGGCTTTGATATGTGGACAACACCTCATAGAAGAGAAATAGTAGACGATTTCCTCTACCACCTCAATTGCATATACCCTAAGAACTAATTCACAATGGAGATGAAGAAGGAAGGAAAGCTACAGTTTCTGGACATACAACTAAATAGAAAGGACAGTGACCAGCTAGGGCACATCATCTACACACACAAATCGGTACATTAATGTACAATCGCATCACCACCCCGCACAAATTTACTCCGTAGTCAAAACATTGATTATAGGGTCAATCAGATTCACAAAGGACAGTATAAAGAATGATATGAAAACCCTTTGGTCCGCTCTCAAATAAAACAATATTACAGAAGCGATTATAAAAAATTAATTCACTAAACGACACATCGAAACAGCAGACAAAAAAAAAACAATACGATTCACACGTAACATTAGTGTTAATAAAAGGAACAACAGATAAAATAGGTAATGTAGTCAGAAAATTTAATATCAGCACTGTTCATAAACCCGAAACAAATATAATAAATTTACTTCGAAATCCCAAAGACCGCAATCCATTAGTAGTATTCATTATAGTATTCCGTGTGCTGTTTGCAACAAAATGTACATCTCACAACTTTGATAACACCTCATTCTCTGCAATAAAACGAGCGGCTATAAATAAAGGAATTTATCCTTCCACCATAAGATTGGTCGAGTCAATGCTTCAAAGCTAATTAGTAACGGCTTTTCCAACAGGATCCATAGTATCTATGACTGTAGAAAGGGGTGTTCACAGGGGGGAGTTTTGTTCCCCACACTATGGTCAATAGTGATGAACAGTCTTCTGGATGAACTGCACGAAAAGGGTTTCATAACCTAAGGCTACGCAGATCTCATCGTCGTAATAATCAGAGGCAAGCATAAAGGCATTCTTACAATTCAAATGCAACAAGCACTGAATATCATCAATAATTGGTGTGTTCAGAAAGAACTAAGTGTCAACCAGAATAAAACGATCATAGTCCCATTCACGCGGAATAGGAAGTTTGATATAAAGGCACCCACGTTGAATGGAATGGAAATAAAACTCTCCAATGAAGTGAAGGATTTGGTTATAATTCTGGATGGATGCTCTGGATGATTATCAGGTGTGGAATCAGCATGTCAACAAAATCATGGCCTGTCGGCGACTAATGGGAAATTTTTTTGGATTAACGCGCAAAATTACGTATTGGCTGTATAAAACGGTGGTAGTACTCATTGTCACCTAATGCTACCTTTGTATGGTGGCCAAAAACCCAAAAACTAGATTCGCAAAAGGAGGGACTTGTGGCGGCCTTCAGACTACACCAGAGGAAGAAAACATTCCCGAGAGACTGGGCAGGACACTTAGAAATACTGTGGAAAATCGACCTGGTTCTCCTGTCCAAAACAACGGACATCATGTCTAGAAGGCTCGAATACGAAATACCGTTTAAAGTATCAAATGTCCCCCCAAAACGCCTTCGAAGAGAGTCAATGAGTTTGATCGAAGAATATCAGCCTCGTACAAGAATAATAAAGGTACTGGAGTAGGCATTTATGACTCTAATCAAAACCACAGGAGCTTCATAGCTCTGGGTACGTCCCCACAATTCTGCAAGCGGAAACAATTGCAATTGATATGTATGCCAGGGAATGTCTGGATACGCATCAAAATGGCGCGCGTATATAAATAACACAGTGACAGTCACGTCATCATCCTACTTTACATTGATCAACTTTCCAAATATGTATAAAGCCAATAAATGGCCATAAATTATAACTACTGCATTCTTTAAGGCAAAGTTGGGTGGAACTCTAAATTGATATCTACGAAAATTTCTTCAGCTACACTAGAATTTTTTTCCAAAGTCAATTCGGTCACCACCTTTCCTAATTAAAAATTCTTTTAAGTAATCATTACCCATTTTCAAAATTTCACCCGTAAGTTCATAGTCTGGGACGAATGGTAATGTAAGGTTTTCTGAACTAAATCTTTGTACGTATTTGCGTAATAGGAAACGTGTATCCTAATTTTGTTGAACTTCAACTCTCCAGAAGCGTTCCGCCACTTTCATGAATTGCAGCCTTATAGGACGTTCTTGCATTCTTTAGAAACTAGTAATACTGTTCTTCCAGTCAATAATGTTCATCACCAATTGGATGAAAAGTAAAACTTTGATTTTGTAACGTAACACCTCTCCAATAGAATTTATTTTATTATATTATATCTTCTCACATGTTATTGATCTTGATCTGTAAGTCCATCACACGATATATGAGCTTTTAATTGTGGCAGCGAAAATTCCTAATATACATTGTTTGCCCCATCAGCCTTTCCATCGATTTTATCTTTGGTCTATTTTTTGTATACTTTTAAAATACTTTTGCGACTAATTGATTAATACTTTCCCACCAATTCGTTCCTATATCATATTTATTTTACTTAATTTGTTTTCTCAATGTATCTAATACATCCTCAATCATTACAGACATTCAATATAAAAGAAAAATATGATTGATTGTTGAAGCCATGACTTTGTGATACATCTTGATTACGAAATAGGTTTAAGAAATAATAACACTTTGCTAGTATCACGAATTTTTACACTTTTTATTGTGACTAGTTTCGACGAAATTGACACTAATTAGTTTCATCAATTTCAGCTTGCTATTATCATATAAATATTTATAACTAGAGGAACTTTATCAAATGATAAATAAAACTGCACTCTAGAAATTTATACATACATTTATACTAATTTTTACAATAGGGACGTGAATATTTGTTTAGTCTGCTCATTAATTAGCAGGATGACACAATTATGTTTTACGTTCCAACTTCTTTTTAATTTTATTATCTTCTTCCAAATCTGTATGGTCCTAGATTACCATCATTAAATAAATCTGTTTTGGTTGAATGTTACGTATTTATACGTTTTTTGCTTCTTTCATTAATTTTCTTATAGTTTCTCTTTATGAATCCCTTTTGTCTTCATTGGGTCATTTTTCTTCCTTTTCCTTTAGATTGTCTTAATCGTTCTTATCCGTTATCAGTATTCCCAATAACTATAAAAATATCCTTACAACTGCTCCCATTGCTGTAGTTACTATCGGAACTGCCTATATAGTACTTTTACTTTTCTTTCAAGCTTTCATATTCCTTGGATAAGTTTTATAGCTTTAGCGTGCTTCTTTGGCATTAGAAAGTCATGTTCTACCTAACAGTTATATATTTCCTAATCTACTTTTATATAAATTGCATTACTTCAGAACTAAAATACCGAGTGTTTTATATGAATATCAGCGTTTTCACGCTTTGCAATATTTATTACGTAAAATTTTAAATCATAATTAATTCATGAAATGAAAGAACAACTCAAACAGTTATACTTACAAGCTTATAAGTTTTTAATGTGAGCAACTTTCGTCACATATTAAGTCAATAGGTTTTTCTCAAACTTTGTTTAGTGTTTGTGGTGTAATAGTTGCAACAGATGTATTAATCCTGCGTCTTAGCTTCTCGTTTCCGTAACAGTCTTCTCCGGAATTGCAAATTCATTACTAGACTTCCGAACTTATTTCGTCTAGAAGCGCGATAGACTCTCTCACTGACTCACTATCTTCAGAAACATTTAGTCGTCCCTGTACTCTTCCCTTTGCAATAGCAACCGTTATTTTCAAACTGATGATACCACCTTTGTTATTATCACTGGAGGATCACATCTGAATCTAATCCGGGACGCACATTTCACAGTAACTACTGATTCGTTATTTTGCAAAATGCAAAACACAAAAAGCTTTCTGTTCACTGGTCGCTATTTTGGCTACTAGCGTCCTTTAGCGCATGCGCGTACAAACAGAACTGTTTGAGTTGCTCTTTTATTTCATGTATTAATTATGATTATAAGTTTTATGTAATAAGTATTATAACGTTTTAAACCCCCGATATTCGTTTAGAACCACCCGGTAATTGAATTAATATTAAACTGGAATAGATTTTAAAACTTATGTTGTATGCAGATGTACTATGTCGTACTAATCCGGAAAGGAAGTTTTTAAACTATTGTTTTATATTGCTTAATAACTCTTGTAATATTTTAGAAATATCCTTTTTGAATGTGTTATATATTATTATAAAACACTTTGATTACCACATTTTTTTAATTCTTTTGGTGGTTTTAGCTAATATAACAACTTTTACTGTATTAAATTAAATACTTACCATAGTTTTTGGGAAGGTGTGGTTGGCACTCTATCCATTTCTGAAAAAGTTTTAAATTGTGCTCCAATTTTTCGTCATCAATTTCATTAATCTGTTCTTTTATCATCTTAGATTGAGTTTCGTTTGGGGGCAATAATAATTTCTCCATGATTTAGTTTTACCTAAAAATATACCAAAATCAGTATTCGAAAAATAAATATTATCAAAAATTTTGCAAAAGTTTAATTGTTAGAAGTTTATTCAACCTTTGTTTAGTGATTTGTCAAAGTACAAAAACTACGAATGAAACTTATTTGTTGAGCTATATAAATCAAAATCAAACCAAATCAAATATTTTTTATTTCAAGGTGTCATAAAAAATTATATACAAATTGAAATAGTGTCAGGTATATGCTATGCATATGTCTACACTTATTACAATACTATAGTAAATAGAGAAACCGCACCTAATTTCTACTATATTTTAAATAGATCCCATGTGAACGTAATTTTAAAGTATACATTAAAGAATATAGGGAAGGGAGGAACGCGAGGAGTGAATTATCCGAATTTAAGGGTGACAGTGGTTCAGTAATTTGTTTTAAGCGTGTATATTTGGAAGGCCCAAGATTCAGCATAATCGACACGTAAGATGCTGAGAATAAATGCCAACGTTGAGGAACGTTTTAACCAACGTTTTGGAAATTTGTAGCACGGTGAAGTAAACTAGACAACTCGTTATGTTGGGGCAAACGAGAGTGGACTACGTTGAGGGATTGAATTATTGTTGTATATTTTATACATCATAATAGTATAGAGAAAGGAACGGAAATAGTAAAGGAGCTTATGAGAAAACTGGGTGTCGAAAGGTCCGACTTGTTATCTTGTCTTATATTTTATTTTCTGTTGGGTAATGTCAAACAACAGATAGATACCGTTAATGCTTAAATATTTGTCGGTAAAGATGATGCTACCAAAATATTTTTTGTTTTATTTTTACTCTAGATTTTTGTCCAAATTTTGTGAACAAAACACGTTTAATTGAAAATTTAATTATAAATTTTGTTGAAAATTAATGACTATGAATAGTGAAAAACTAATGTATGCATATAGTGCCTTTAGATTATTATTAAAACTAATAAAAACTGTTTACTACTTACTTATTACCTGGTTGAACGAATAAAAGTGACCATAACAGTTGCGGCTAGTTTACTAACAGAAACAAATTATTAATATAATCACTTAAATACTCACATTAAAATGAATATGCAAGTCAACGCATAAGTTGTAATTGACATAAATTTACCTAGTTAAAATTATATATGTAAATTATTTATATTAAAAATATTTTGAATTACAGGAGCCACCAAGATGGAATTCCATCACGTTTTTATGTTAGAATCACATCTTACAGTGGACCAACTGGCTGATTATCTGATTATCTTCGCTCCTGTAATTTCAATTAAGTCAAGTGCGAAGCGTTAAATTCCAGATACCCAGAGGAGTACTCATCATTCAAGATCGGTGTACCCAAAAATCAAATTAATGATTTAAAAAAATCGAAAAATTGGCCAATATTAATATTTTTTTCATGTTTATGAAAGTTTATCATGGCCCCTAAGTAGAATCTGGACTCACTAAAGCAAATGGAGTTCACTCTACACTCTATTTTTAATAAAACAATCCTTGTTGAATCTGGCTTGACACCATTCCAAGCGACAAGCTTTGTATAGCGGAGTCAACGGTAGTACCCAAAACGGAAGGAAAGGCCTACGGCAATAATTATTTGATTCACTGTATGCCTAGAAAACACACATCCTGTTTCTGCAACAAATTTCGAACTCTCCACAAAGTGTAGTGTCGATTTGGTATCGCAAGCGGTCTTAGGTACCTTTCTTGGCCCCCCCTGTATAATCCTCTTTTGCTGATAGTCACTTTCTTCAGACCATTTTCTGCTTACAGCTGAGGGTATAATTTCGAGTTTACGAGAAAACTGAAGCCCGCCTCTTTCATACCAAGAATGCGATACTTTTTGAAAATAACTTATTTGATGATTTGCCATTGTAGGGGAGGACGCACTGCGGGATTCTGATTACATTCCTTCATTTCAAGCGCGATTTGATTAAGCGCTGCAGTTGATTTTCAATCTGTTTATAAATCAATTTCGATTGCTAGTGACAAATCGGAGCAATTAGAGGAGTTAGATAAGGTGGTTATTCTAATTGATGAACTCATTTTTGATGTTAAAACAAAAAATATAGTGACTAAATCAAAATCAACTCCTCCAACTGCTACCACAAATCAAGCTCCTACATACAGCAATGCTCGATTGCCTCAAATGAATATGCCCTCATTTGCAGGAGATATTTCTCGAAATCTTTTCGGATCTTATTGATAAAAACACTTCTCTTTCTAGAATTGAAAAGTTTATCTCCAAGCATCACTGAAAGGAGAAGTCCTTGCTCTTGTACAGGGTCTCTCCTGCAAATTATAGTATTGCCTTAGATAGCTTAACAAAGAGGTATATGAATAGAAGAATAATTGCGCATAATTACTTAACGTTATCAATTCATTGAAACAGTCCAATAATCTTAAATATTCGTCTCGTTCGTTGCGTATCTTTCTAGAATCTTGCTTAGAAAATTACAATGCATTTAACGCTTTGGGATTTACTACTGATGAAAGTTTGGATTTTTTATGGTTTGATGTTTTGCTAAATAAAATAGATTCCAAAATAAGAGAGCAATTAGAGCTCACTCGTGATAAGCAGCAGACTCCGAAAATGCAAGATTTACTAAATTTTCTGGAAACCCAATCAGTCATGCTATTGCAATCACGTTTTCTGAAGTAACCTTGGCTGCCCTTCCAGAGGCTAGTCCAAAGCTAAGGTAAAAAATATTCGCCAAAAATCGTCTAAGTATTCCTTGCTTGCTAATGTTACCTCTACATCATTATCGTGTTCATTGTGTAAGGGCTCTCATTGCTTGTGGCGATGTAAGTTATTTCTTAGCAAGACCTTAGTAGAAAGATTTGGTATTATCAAAAATCTCAGGCTTTGTATAAATTGTATTCGTACTAAACATTTGTCGAAAAATTGTCCGTCGTCTAAAACCTGCCAAATCTGTCAAGTTAAACATTACACATTGTTACGTTTTCCTAAATTGCCACGGAAAACAGATTCATACCCTTCAGACCTTACCCGTGTTATTTGATTGTGGTCAAGCTAATTTAATTACTGCACACTGAATCCGAAAATTGGGTCTTAAATGCATAGCCTCGTCGAGTCCCATTTAAGGTTTAAACCAGATGTCCTGTCTTACTTCCAGAGGAAAAACATCTTGCGTTATTAAACCTAAGGGAGCAGCAGAACTTCAAATGCTTATCGAAGCTATCGTATTATATGAGATTTGTGGTCAAATGCGCTGGAATGTGGGATCACACAGTCAATCTGAAGTTAGCTGATCCTAATTTTGGTAACCCAGGCCATATTGACATGTAATTAGGTGCAGAAATATTTCCTTCTATGCTTGTAGGTGTTCGCCTTAAGTGCCCAAATGAGTCTTCTCCAGTCGCACTTAATACCTTGTTCGGATGGGTTATAATGGAACAGGGCATTTTGTCTCACATCTGTTACTGAACCTTTGGATAAAACTCTCTTCAAATTCTGGGAGATACAAAATGTTCCTCAAAGGGCAATAGTACTGTTACCAGATGATATTGCTGCCGAAGAGATCTTTGCTCTGAGCTATTCTCGTAACGACAAAGGACGGTTAGCCATTGTATGTTGGCTTCATGAAGAATTATTTAGAATCGAATCACATGCACAGGCTAGATTTACCTGTCGATCGCTCAGACTCATATTTCATTCCGCATTATTGTATCTTAAAACAGATAGCACTACGACCAAACATCGTGCCGTTCTCGATGCTTCGGCAAAATCTGAGGAAGGTTTTAGTCTCAATGATATGCTATTAACTGGTCCTAAGTTGCAGAATGATATATTTACTATATTATTAAGATTCAGAGCTCGTGCTGTGGCACTCACCGCCGACATTAATCAAATGTTTCGGCAAATCCTTGTTCATTCGGAACATTAAAAATATCAATTAATAGTGTGGCGTTTCTCCCCTAAAGAAGAGTTAGAGGTATACCAGCTTAATACCGTTACGCACGGTCTCGATTCAACTCAACGCACTATTTTAAGTCAGGTGGATTTGAGCTTCAAAAATGGGCAAGTAATGTGAAAGATCTTCTAACTGATGTATCTGGTGTGCCAGCCTCGTCTCTTTGTCTGGATAATCCAGGTGGCTCGTTCGTCAAAGTTCTGGGTCTACACTGGTAGACAGATATTTATTGTTTTACCTATAAGGTTAATTCACAGGACACAGGTTGTACTAAACGAATCATCCTCTCGGAAATTTACCGTGTTCTTGATTCTCTTGGTTTTCTCGGTCCCCTCACCTTCTTCGCTAAATGTCTGATTCAGTATTTATGGACCCTAAAACTGAACTAAGACGACATCCCACCTTGGGATATCTCGCTTAAATGGTCACAATCTAAATCGGAAGTACATTGCCTTGGATCTCTTTGCATCGCTCGTCGTTTAACCGTCGACGATAGCACCTCGTGCCAACTTCATGGTTGTGTGATGCCTCGGAAGCGGGTTACGCGGCTGTCATTTATTTTCGTATCGTCTCCAATGAACATATAGCTATGTCGTGACTGCAAAGTCCAAGGTTGCACCCTTGAAGCGTACACCTCGTATGGAGCTCTGCGCTGCAGTTCTCTTAGCTGATTGTCAAAATATTTTAAATATAGATAAGGCGTTTGCATGGTCTGATTCCACTCTCGCATTAACTTAGATTAATTTCTCTCCTCATTGTTGGAAAACATTTTTTAGCAATCGAGTTACCCACATCCAAGACAAAACATCGACTGTTGTTTGGCGTCATGTTTTTAGTTATGACAATCCGGCCGATTGCGCCTCTAGAGGTCTGTTACCTAAGGATCTTATCACCCACTCCTTATGGTGAACAGGACCAAAATGGTTGCGGGACTCATCACAGGTTTGGCCACCTTCATTTCATATTAGCTCAGGTGCTTAGGTGGATGAGAGAAAAGTTACGCTTGTAGTAGAAAGCCTATTGATTCAAGAATAAATGTGGAGAAATTGTTATATTATCCAATGTAGAATTATATCAAGCCACTTGCATTCTCGTTAGACACGAGCAACGTCGTTTCTTTGCGGAAGATATTGCCAGACTTCAGAAGGGCATTGATTGCTCTAAGCCTTTTCGGAAATTGCTTCTATTTATCAACGACAGGGGAGTCTCAGAGTGGGCGGTCGATTTCGACATGCTAGCCTAGATTATGATCAAAAACATCCAATGTTGTTGCCTCGGTATTCTTTAACGGGTTTGATAATTTATCAGATGCACAAAGATAATTTGCATCCAGGTCCTCAAGCTCTGCAATATCTTATTCAGCAGCAATTTTAGATATTGGCTTGTCGTCGTGCCATCAAATCTCGTATCTTTCGTTGTTACCGTTGCTTTCGGGTCAAGCCTTCATCTATAAATCCCATTATGGCTGATCTACCAGCGGCTAGGGTTTCAAAATTATGTTGTAGTGGACTTCGCTGGTCCCTTTTCTATTTCAACATCAAAATATCTGAGCCACAAACTTGCAAAAGCCTACATATGTATTTTTGTTTGTTTTTGTACAAAGGCTCTTCATCTCGAGCTGGTTTCCAGTCTATCATCCGATGCGTCAAATGCTTAATTAAAATAGATCATTTGTACTCCTTCCACTTCTTAGAGTTGATATGGGATAAAGTTTTTGATATATTCACAATGAAGCAGTTATCATTTTGAAGAACGTTAGATTATTAGAAAGCGGGACTTAAGTTAACGCTTTTTAAAAATCTAACGTTCTTCAAAATGATGACTGCTTTATTGTTAATATATCAAAAACCCCATGCACTAGTTTAATGCAGATTTTCCAATGCTGAGAATCTGCTTTTTGTCTGAAATAGAAAACCAAAACACTACACATATAAAAAATTAGTTAAGTTAAACTAAGTTAAGTTCCTTAGAATCCATAAAATAGTTCATAAGCAAATTAATTATTATCTTACGGACAAGTATTTTTAATATTCCTGTGAGTTTTATATATACTAACATATATAGGGTTGCTATAAATTATGTGTTGTAAAATATTTGTTCCATTCTTTATAAATATATTATTAAGATTTACATAAATTGATTTTAAAAGAGCAGATGCACTTTCGAGGAAGAGCATTTGGAAAAGGTAATACATCATAATTATTATTTTAATAAGATAGACCTTTTATCTCAATTGATTTCTCTCCAATTTTCATAATTTAAAATAATATTTAATATAGATAAATATTCATGATTAACGTCAACGTAAATGTAAATGTAAATATGTTATTGAATGTAATATGAAAAACATTTTATATTATTTTAATAAATACGCTTTTTAAATTTTCTTTACTTATTTACTATATTTAATATTTATTCTTTAATTACAATTGTTTTATCGCAGATTTTAAAGGTTATTTAACCTTATATTTAGAAGTTAATAAATCTCTATGTTTGATACATTTTTGCCGAATTCTAAAACATTTAACCTTTTACTATTCTTAAGAATTTCTTGTTGAAAAAATATCAAATAATCTTCAGAATATTATTAGCTTGAAATTACTGACCGAAAGTGACCTTAATATGTGAAACCAAGTATATATCTCTGGAATTATTAGTGATAGTAGTCTATGAAAAAATTATAATCATATGATTAACTAAAACTAAATTAATTATAAAACAGTTATATAAAATAGAAATACCGAAAGTAAACTTAATATATAAAATGTTTAAACTGAGCACAGTTTACTTTTTGACATTATGCACGTCGGTTTGTAAATTATCTTAGAACATTAGCTGTTATTTCAGGTTCTCTGAATTGTTTTTTTTAAATAATAATAATAATAATAATTCTTTATTAGTGCCATCACAGAAACTGTTTACACACGTCAAAATTGTAACATTAAGGTAAAATGACAAAGAGAATATAATAAACATATTAAAATCATTATAAAATTTCAGGAGAATATTAAAATATATAAACAAAAACATTGAACAAGACAGATAATATAACTACAACTAAACCGACATAAATAGGCATAAAAATAACATTTATTTATTTAATCACTAAATTAAAATCAAGGAACTTTTCAGACAAGCACTCATTGACACTATAATATGCCTTTTTCAAGAGATAATCTTTAATTTTTGTTGTAAAGGTTGTAACAGAGAGATTTTTGATATTTGGAGGTAACAAATTGTATAATTTGAGTCCATAATAGTTGGTAGCGGATCGCGATTTTGATATTCGATGGGATGCAGGATAGATTAATCTATTATTCCTTGTCGAATAGCAGTGTATTTGATCATGGGTAGTGTATGAGTTAATATTATTTTGAATATATTTTAAGCATTCCAATATATAGATGGACGGAAGGGTTAGTACTTCTATATCAATAAAAATTGTTTACAGTCATCTCTGTACTTGGCTTTAACCAGCACTCTAATGGCACGGCGTTGAAGAGCAAACAATCTAGTTAGCAATGGAGAATGCCCCCATAATAATACTCCATAGGTTAAATGACTATGAAATATACCGAAATAAGCAGTTTTTAAAACAGATTGAGGCAAGGAATTGGTAAGATTACGTAATAAAAAAATGGCTGAGCAGAGTTTCATCGAAACATAATCTCCATGAGGATGCCAAGTTAATCTTGAATCTAGATGAATTCCCAAGAATTTTGTAGTGTGGTTATTTAAGGCTTTAGTACTTAGTGAAAATATCTGATTTATAGTTTTATCGGAATTCAAAGATAGTCTATTGACATTAAACCATTCCAGAATTTCAAGGCTGGCTTTGTTACTGCTATCTAGTAGATCTTTGTTCTTAAAGGATTGATTTAAGCAAGTGGTATCATCAGCGTAAAGGATCAGTTTAGCACATTTCACGTGATGCGGTAAATCATTTATATAGATCAGAAATAGTAAGGGACCCAATATTGATCCTTGTGGTACACCGTGTAATGTGTTTAATTCCGCTGATAGAGTACCATTAACTTTAACCCGTTGGCGTCTTCTAGCAAGATATGATCCAATAAGACGACTGCTGCTAGGGTGGAAGTTTAAGAAATAAAGCTTACGCAAAAGAATGTCATGCGACACACAATCGAAAGCCTTACTTAGATCAAAATAAGATGTCATTGTCGATTTACCAGAGTTAAAGCCCTCAAGTACATTATCCAATAAGGCGCCGACTGCATCGACTGTAGACATTCCTGTGCGAAATCCAAATTGATTTGTATTTAGTATATTATATTTCTCAAGGAACTCAACAATTTGCTTAAATAATATTTTTTCCAGTACCTTGGCTACAATAGGCAATAATGAGATTGGCCTGTAATTATTAGGATCTGAGCTACAGCCCTTCTTGAATACTGGGATGATGCATCCTATTTTCAGGCTATCCGGAAAAACAGAATATTTTATGCAAAAGTTAATTAATTTTGTGAGCGGTGATATAAGTACATCAGCGATATTTTTTAGAAGCCTCGATGTCATGCCATATATATCCTGTGCAGATGAATTTTTTATATTCTGAATAATATTCCTGACCTCACTCTGGCTAACCTCGTGAAAAAATAAGTAAGTATCCGGGCATATTGAGTTTCCACACATCAATTTTATTGGATCTTTCTCAGCAATTGGAAGACTTTCGATTATTTTCCCTGCAATGTTACTAAAAAACACATTTAGCTCATCTGGCGGTATTGGAATATTAATATTACCTTTATTTTTGTTAGTTTTAATAAGAGACCAAAGAGCTTTAGGCATGTTATTAGATTTTTTGATAAAATTTTCATTAGCGATAATTCTAGCTGATTTTATTGCATTGTTGTATGAACGTTTGTAATTTAAATAATTTACTTTTAACTCAGGTGATCTAATACTTGCTTCCCTTAGCAGTTGCAGTGTTTCTCTCATCTCTTTTAAATTTTGGTTATACCAGCTAATTCTCTTCGTTTTGACATTAATCCTTTTTTCAGGGAAACAATAAACGAAACATTCTTTAATAATGTCCATAAATTTATTGAATTTATATTCAATGCTTGTGTTTGTTTCATCAATAAAATTAAAATTCAGATCTTTTAAAATATTGAATAAGTTAAATGTTACAATTTCTGTAATAGGTCTAACAATTAGTGGTTTATTCACCAGCGGTGTTTGAACAAATTCAATTCTAAAAAAGAAGCCTATATGATCGGATAGTCCGGAATCAAGAGGCACAATGGTAATATTTTCCTTGTTGATATTTGTAAACATATTGTCAAGACAATTGCCTTTTCTCGAATAAGACCGTAAGAAGCTAAGACCTCACACAGAGTTGATGCTAAAGGGTCCTTGCTATTAAATTTAACATTAAAATCGCCCACAACTATTATGTTTCTACGTGAATTTATATTGTCTAAAAAGTTCCCTAAAATATTAATAAAATCATTAAAATTTCCCAATGGGGAACGATAAACAGTTATTAAGATAATATTTAGCGCAATTATAAACGATGCTGCTAATTCACACACTTTTTCTTGAGAGAATTTAAGTGTATTCTCAAAAATTGAATAATCAATGTTTTTTTTAAATAGTTGTAAAACGCCGCCATGTAGGTATTGAGTTCGACAAAAGAAGGAACCCGTATTGAATGAATCCATTTTGAGTCCGAGCATTTCTTCGTTCTTCAGCCAGTGCTCGCACAAACATATGACATCGAACTCATTATTATTCTGCATTACAAATGCTTCAAGATCATTAACTTTATTTCGTATACTTTGGATGTTTGTAAAGTATACAGAAATAGATGTTTTACAAGTGATTACTCTAGGATCCCGTGGAGTCTCGGCTAGCCCGTTTAAAAATATATCTGCTGACGATGACATGATCTGTAAACATAAGCTTTAATTTGAAATAATCCAATAGAAAATAGTCTAGTGGATTAAGGTATTAAGGCATAGACTATTCATAAGTATCACTTCTTCCAATCCATCTGTGATGAAATAACCTATCTAAACCATCTCGAGCATTGAGAGCAAAATGGGGTCGTGCCCAGTCCTGCTAAAACCAGAACTTATTTGGGAATTATCTATTTAACTTCAGCGCTGGAATTACTTAAGTATCTAAAAGCTGTAAATTTTTTTGTAGAAGCTCGTACTTCTTGAACAAGTGGTGGTAATTGTGTCGAATAGCCGTACCGTTCAAAAAAATGTAGCTTTGTCTGAAAACATCACAATTCCTACAAAATTATTGTCATGGTTGTAAATACTCATAATCGTTTTACAAAATTCTTGAACAAGGCGCAGATAGTATTTTTCTCATCTTAATATCCTTTTTATTATTTTTATTTATTGATGGGTTCAGTAGTAGAAAAGTAAGGATTTTCTTCTAATGAGTTAACATTACAATAATTATATATATGACAATGTCAAAGTGACAATTTTTACTAAAGTCCCATTTTATTAGAAGAAAATAGGTTTATTTTGCCTGAAAATATGTATCCGAAGCTGAGTTCGTGTATGATGAAACGGCGAAGGAAAGGACCTACAGGTTAGAGTGGAAGAACATTCTTCAAGAGTGAACTCCGCCTTTCAGCTTGCTGTCGAAATTTTTCGTATATCTTTGTTTAATCTTTTATGAATTGTATTTGTAAAGCAAGTTTATTAAATAACTTATAAATATAAATATAAATCAATGAAGAAAACATAGCAGAAATGCAGAAGATGCCAAAGAAAATAACAGAAGCAAATTAAAGAAACTACATACGAAACAAGCTGATATTTAAAGAAAACATTTGGTTACGACAAATATATTATTATATAGATAATAAGTGGTAGAACGAACAAAAGCAGTTCATATAATTAACAAGACACAAAAGACAATTCAGAAACAAAAATATGATGAGAAATATAAAAATAAAGAAGCAATTAGATATTGGATGATAAAATACTAGAAGTATAGGGAATAAAAAAGAATAACTTATATATGCACCTGAAAAGATTAATATAGAAATAAAAATAACGTCAAAAAAGGGAAAAAACATACACTCTAGATAATAAGCACTATTTTTTTAATAGAGTTAAAGAAAATGAAAAGGCAACAATAAGAGTAGTGTATGCGTACAAAAAGTATCAAAATTTTGTAAACAAGTAGGATGTTATAATAATTGAAAGATAAAATTAAAACACTTATCATAGGAGTTTATTACCTAAATTAACATAAACTATTATTAAAAAACATTAGAACAACTAACACTGAGTATGGTAAAGGCAAAAGGAAAATTATATGCATTAGTTAATATAAATAATAAAAATTTATGGTCGGTAAGAGACCACATATGTAAAATAGTATTAGGCAAACATGGAGATGCTAAGAGGAATTCAAAAGGTGAATTTGTTTAAAATTTTGTATTGAATTTAATTTCATATTTAAAAATACTTTCTATGAACACAAAAAAATATACAAATATACAAGAGAAGAACTGAGACAAAAAAATTAGAATATAATAAAAATATATAAGTACAATAAGAAATTCAGTAAACAATAATATTAGGCAATGAGAAAATATAAGAAGAAAAACAGGTAAGAATTACAAGAATTGAACAAGGTGGCGAAAACATTAAAAAATGGAAAATACCAATGCAAAGATAAAATCTTAACAGAAATGATAAAGAACATAGATGAAATAGTATTTAATTTCATAACTGAAATTATTAATGAAATCTAGATAGACAAAAATATTTTTCGTGTTGGATGCTTGAAGCTATAACTTTGTACATCTTGAATTAGGAATTTTATCAAATGATTAATAAAACTATATGTTGTTCATATTAACAAAGTACAATTTTATTTGTCATTTAATAAACTTCCTAAAGACATTTTGGATTACATAAAAAAAATAATTCAAGTACGTCTAAATAATATTTTCTTTAAAGAAAAGTACAAACAGAAAAAATGCTTAAACCAAAAATTTTAATTAAATAAATATAATTGTATTGCATTATCTCTTTTATTATATATCCGTTCATTAAATTTTAATTAGATACAAAACATAACGTTACATAACACTAATGCGGATATTCAGTTTTAGATCATTTGAAATATAAAATTTTGTACATTTATAAAATGCTTGACATTAACTACACGGAAACACAAGTACGCCAATTAACTCTTTAATTACAAATTCCGAGAAATTGCCAACACGCACAAATAAAATTAATCATATTAATACTAGGCAATTGCGTAACAAATTTACAATGCGTGATCAGTCTATAGATAATTGTCGGAAACTTCCTTCGACTCCAAAATCATGATTTGCGATGGAAATCTTTTTAGGAATTTCTCCAATAAGCTTAACCTTGTCTTGTTCTTTGAACCAAGACTGATTGTCATCAATGTACTTCATCCACTTTAAGAAAATGTCGTAACTGGGTTCATCGATACCGCCGTAATCCTTGGGAATACTCTTCTCGTTGATATTATTTTTAATTGATGAAATTCCTTGATCGACGAAAATCTAAAAAAAATAATTATTATAATATTTTTTAATTTTATTATTACATCTAGTCAATGATTCATTAAATTACTTAATAATAATTAGAAAAACATTTCGTAAATCTACAACAATGAGTCTTATTAAGAGTTTTATAGTCTTAATAAGACTCAATGTTGTAGATTTACGAAATGTTTTTCGTGTTTTTCTAATTATTAGTTAATTTTCTACAACATAAAGGACTTTAATACATTTTTATTATTAAATTACTTAATATTATGTATATTTTTAGAAATATTACACTATCAGCATGCCTTAAACCCAAATAAAAGTGGACAATTATCGACTAATTATTACTAAATTCGTGCTTGTTACTTACCCGATTTCGAAGCTTTTCTTTTAAAAGCATCTTCACAACCGATATAAATTTATCGATATAACTAGGAGCATTCACTACGTGGATTTGCCTGATTCTAGATGCGAAAGCTTCCTGTACTAAATAAATTGCATTCTTGAAATCAGCCGTTAGTAATTTGGCAAGGTGGGTGGGCGTTGCGTTTCCTGCGTCAAATATGTAAACGTCTCCGGCATTCAAATGCTCTTTACATATCCTTAGGTGAGCTGAAAATATTTAAAAAACTAAGGTATATTTTTTGTAACCTTGTGAGTGATAAACATACATGTTTTTTAGTGATCTTCAGTGAAGAAATCAATTGTTTAACGATTTATATTCAATTACTTACCCATTCTCCAAACATTCTTAACCGCTAGTTTACAGTCGAACAAGTCAATATTTGGGTCACGGATTGCAAAGACAGTCACTCTACATCCTTCATCAGTTAAATGTGACGTTGGAGCTATTGTACTGAAACATTGAAAGGGTTTAATAATAATTTAGCATGCGGTAACAATTGCTGTAGCCGAAGTTTTTTTATATACTTCAATACGGTGTTTATATTTAAGGCATAATTTATAGAAATTAGATGATAAATCAAATAATATAGAATAAGAGAGATAGAACCAAATTCTATTAATGCATATACAAATGAATACTGTCCACTAAACAGAGAAATAGCAAAATAATAACAGAAAAAATAAAAAGATAATAACCAAAAAATAAAACGCGAATTTACATTTACTGAACCCAGTCTACCTTCAAGAAATTGACTTAACGAACTACTATTCTACCTTAAATTACTACGAATGAACCTAGTCCTACCATATAAACCAATTTTACTATCCAGTATACTCTTGATTTACCGCAATAAACAGTTTCTTAAGAAAGATTAATGTTACGTTAGATTAATGTTTAGTTTATTGAGGTAGGTAAAGATTGCGCTAAAATATTTATTTTTGATGAGTGATCAACGCACTAATTGAAGCAATATTTTATTCAGGTCTTCTTATCTATACTATCAAACCATTTATTTAGGCAGGAGACTCCTAACCTACCAATAATAAATATTTAAGAAAAGTATGGAGAAAGTACTTGAAAACTAATGCTGTTGTATGTTTATAAGCGCCGAATCTTAAAATCTAAGGGGGATTGTATTAACTGAAAATCTCTTCATAGAATGTGGCGGTTTGTTAGGAACGCATTTTGTTCCTTGTTTAATTTTTTACGTAAAAATTTAGAATGTTTCTTAAAGTTAAGCATCAGACAATAATTAACTTTAATTAATGCACATCCTACACAAACAACTTGACTTTTGATGAAAATTCAAAACTATAAATTTTAAGAAACTATAACAATTACATGAAATTCATATAACATATTTGTAATAATAATATTAGATATTATAAAGAATAATCTATATGCATGAAAATACAACGCTAATATGGCAACATATTCTTTAAAAACAAACAATCAAATATTTTATATAATTATAAAAATTCTTTTACTGTCCTCGTCAGTTAAAGGTAGCTATTTAGGCAACCTCCTGACTATTGATTTAAATGAGACTATTTACAACGATATCTTATATCAACGGTACTTGAATTGACTAACTTCATTAAGGATCAATATAGTTGAAAGGCATTGAAATTTTTTTATTACTATACAGGCAATTTGCAGCTAAAGGGTTATAGTATAATTTATAATAAATCAGCGTTTTTGATAAAAAATAAATTGATCCGATTTTCTAATTTATCATCAGCGATTAGGCTAGGATGTTATGTTACAAGATAAAATATGACAATACCATATCGCCCCTAACCCAAAACACCCTCAGTACAATAGCAAACTGATGTTTGAGGGAAGGTTCAATGTCAATCCTGACAAAACTGTGTTGGTGCTGTTTACTAATCATAGCAAGCTGAATATTAAAGCTCCCAAAATAAGAGGGCAAGAAAGGTGGTTCAAATCCTTTACCAGAGCACCTATTGTGCTATTCAATCAGCGGAAATATCTCGGTTCAATACTGGTTAGGAAACTTTTTTGAACGAGCACCTAGAAAAACAATCTGCAAAGCTACAGCGGTCCTACGGATATGTCGCAGGCTTTTTGGCAGATTATGGGAACACCCAAAATAATACATTTGCAATACATTTTGGTAGTAAGACATTTTTACATATAGCTCAGTAGTATAGTTAAATTTAGTTTTTACTCATTATTAATGACAACAATAATAATTAATAGACTGGATAGGGAACATTCCGAGTCGAACATTAAATGGGTTAATAAATTAGGCAATGATGTTTCTTGTAATATTGATTGCCATAATCTCAATATAATATGGGATTGTGGAAGATCGAAGAGATATAACCGGGGACAATTAATACTCCCGGGAATACGAATTAACCCCCTCTCTCGGAGGATCTTACTTAAGGGAAGAACCTTGGAAGAAGTTATCTGAAGACGCCTCGCTACATATTTTTTTTACCTCGTATATGTATTGTTATGTTACATTTCGTTATTAAAATTTTATTTTTTTAACTCTTCACTCACTTTAATTCGTTTCAATTTTTAATCAATTCCTTTACACCTATTAGATTTTTATTTTATTATTATTTTTTTTTGCCAAGGCTAAGTGACCAAATGATTTGTTATTGTTTGTAACATTTGAGACATTGTTTATCCGAACCAGAGAAAAAGTCTCCAAAAACGAAATATTATTTAATTATAGCACAAAAATTTCAAAAGCATTAAAAAACTCCAAATGCGTCGAAAAGAATAAAATATTGTTTAAGCACTAAATGATATTATTAAGGAAACAAGAAAAGTGAAAAATTTTAAAATTTTGAAAAATTGTCACTTTAAACACCTTGATTATTTGAACAAAGTATTTTTCAAACATTTGAGTTGATAACCGAAAATATTTTTAAGACTCTTAAAAAGAGCATATTTGGAATACCTTAGGTTTAAAGAATTTACTTAGTATATCTACCATACATATCTATGTATAGACCTTAAGGGAATGAGGTTATCAAGCTTTAAGACTGAATCTCTCTACAAAAACTAAATTTTATTTTTCTTTAATCATTCTCCTGAAAAAATCCAAAAAATCCTTCCCACGGCTTATGATCCTTTTGAAGACTTTACTTTAGATAAAATTAAAGATCCTTAAAAATTAATCTTTTAAACACAAGTGATTAAACTGTTAGGGACATGAAAAACTTTCTCTGAAAAGATTATTAAAAAGACATCCAACACAAAAAGTGATGATTATTTATTGAAAGCTTTGGCATTTTTAAGAAATTTTCTTCCTTAAAAGATATAAATAAATTATTCCGCTAAGACTTTAAACATGTTTTTCTTGAAATAAGAACTAAAGTTCCTCAAAGACAAATTTCAAAAACATTTTTCCTTAAACTGAAGTTCTTCAAAAGAAAAGTTAAAGTATCATAAAAAATTTAAAATACTTTCATCTCTGGAAAGAGATAAAGATTCTTAAGGAAATAAACCTTTAAGAAGAATTATATTTCTCTTTAAAGACTAAATTGTTTTTAAACATTTCCCCTAAAAAAACAAAAATTAATTTTAAAACATTTATTTTAAAATAATTCGTTTAAATAAATATTTCTATTATGTTTTCCTTAATAAAATACATGTAAAAATTATTTTGTTGAAGGCTTGGAGCATTTTTAAGATATGTTTCCTTAAAAAGGCTAGAGTTTCAAAATGAAATTACCATTTTATTGAAAACTTGAAGCGTTTTAAAACACTTTTCTAAGAGAATATCTAAATATCCTGGAGAATAATTCGTTAAAATAAATATTTCTATTATTCATCAGTAAAGAAGCTTAAAAATGATTTTGTTGAATGCTTTAAGTGTTTTAAGATATATTAAAGAACTTGAAATTATATTACAATTTTGTTGAAAACTTATTATCGTTCTTAATGTTATTGTTTGTAATTTTGTTTGTTTTTGTTTAACTTTAAATGATAATATCTCAAATTGTTAGACTTCAAAACATAACAGGTTTCATTTAAGCTTCCCCCCACTCAGTTAGACTCAGTGTTAAAAAAAACAAAAAGAGTTAACACCAACGTGATGCAGATCGAGCAGAAGCAACGTAAAGAACAAAATCAATGAACTCAATTAAAAGGTAAGTTGCTTTGTTTTTACAATCAGAGTTTGATGCTTATTAGAGCTAGCTGGCAATTACGCGAAGGTCATATGTTGTATTCCCGTAACAGAGTGGGAAAATTGCACATGGCACTGGACAAACACACCAAGTCAAAGGCAATCCAAAATGTTTATTGACCTCTCGCCAAAACAAGCAGAGTTAAACAGCTTTGTGTCTATCTAAAAGCAAGATAAGACTTTTCACGGATCTTCTTATAGGATATGGCCCATTGAAGTACCATCTTTACAAGAGGGTGGATAATACCAATATTAGTAATAATGGAACTGATATGGTAAATCTCCTTGCCGATTTCTTTGAATCAGTTCATAAGAACAATAATAAAGCAGTTACAAGTCATAATAAACAATTCCAAAGTGATACCTTCAATAAGTTTATAATAACTTGAGTTAAGAGGATCTAATTATTTTTTATCCAATACACTGGTTATTTGTAAAGTCACTGAATTAATGTAAATTTTAAGTTCGAAAGCAATATTTATATACATTTTTCTAATGCGTTTGATACATTGAACCAACAAATTTAATAAAAACGTCAAGCAGCATGGATTTTTTATCTAGCATATTGGGCTGGCTCGAAAGTTTTATTACTGATAGGCTTCAGCATGTAAGATTTAAGGCATTCATTTCCAGGCCCAATTTTGCTTTCTCTGCGGTTCCTCAGGGATCGCAGTGTGGACCTCTTTTGTTAATTTTCAACGTTATTGCTAAACACATAAAAAATTAATCATTAGAAAAAACACGAAAATATTTCGTAAAATCTACAACAAATGAGTCTTATTAAGACTACAAAAAAGAAATAACTTGTTGAAACAACTACTTCTCTGGCAAATACCTCGACAGACATTGAATGGTACAAAAGTAATTTGCGTGTTACAAAAGAGCAAGGCAACACTTGTTTGAACATATTTATTTCTGTAAAATGAACTAAAAATGATTGAATGTATGTTAAATATTTTGTGAGTGACTATAGTATGATAAATTTGGAACAAGAAATTAATTTAGGTAGCTTGTTGGGCTTCGCGCTCCTCCCTTTTTCCGAAGCCATAGGAACACTAATCTAATCGCCAATAAGTCGTGATTTAGCGGCAACAAAATGTTTGTTTGGTTATTACATAAATCTCTCTTGCATTCTAGAAAGGACTGAATTCAGTGTTAACACAATTGAGGAAATACTGACAAAATTATACATGTAGATGGTTCCAATTGTTGTTGCCAGATCCATGCTTGCAGAGGGTAACGATGGGTGTATAGTCTAGCAATGTCAGCCTGGCCAAGGAGGCGGGCCGCGCAGAGAGTGATATATGAGAATCTAAGCGAGAGGCACATACATTTTTCCGAGTACAATCGAAAACAAAAGTCGGGCGGTTATTATAAGATGAGAGCATAGTACTGAGCTTAAATTTTAAAGGTATGATGAAATATGTTAGCAATGGGTCCCAGAAAAAGTATTTGCATGTAGCTGGGCTAAGAGTTATTCGGGACTCCAAAATCTCAATAGGAGGCGTTGATAAACCTGACTTCCTCATAACATCGTACCGTCATAACTATTTTTGCATACGCCATATTTTATGTGCCAATGCTTGGATCCAATAGAAACAACGAGCTGAGGTTTCAACAAAAGATGTATTTAACCTATTGAGGTTAAGAACCTACATTGCACAAAGTCCTATTAAATGAAGTTAATAAACATCTCTAGATAAGTGTTTCGATCTTTTGATCTCACCAATACAGCTTTATTTTGTATATTTCTTAATAAATCGAATAAACTATTTTTGAAAAACATTGATCGTCCTTTCTGTAAGGCATTTCCTTTTCTATCGATAAAATCGACATCAATTTGCAAAAATATTCCTTTTGCTCTAGCAGAGCAGTCGAGTCAAACAACATCAGGGAAGTTCGATCAATAAATGATTTAATCTTATTTCCCTTCGTGACAAGAAGTCTTGGCTGCAAGAGTCAATTTCGGTTTCAGTGCACCAAATAAAATATTCACCTCTGTTTACATAAACTCTAAGAATTATTTTCTTAATTATAATATCATAAACAAGTTAGTAGTTAAATTATTTTTTGAATCGAATGTCAATTTTGATTTAAATCATTCTGTGAATAAAAAAGAACGCAATTAAAGTGAAATAATTGGTGCCCAAAAATCAGAAAAATTTAATCTATAACTGTGCAAATTTTCAGAACTTTCGTTTAAAGCATAAACGTCGTGATGATAGGGTTAAGTTGCAAAAATATAAAACCAATAATATGCTCTATGGGATAAAAATTTTGAGGATCTCTGGTTCAATTCGTATTATACAAGAATGCATATAACGTAAATGTTAATGGAAATGTTCATACATAAATAATAATAAAAATAATAAAATATATTTGGTATACTAATCCGGATCGGATGTACCATTTAGACTATTGATGACTCATCACTCCTAAAAGATATTTATATAACTATTTATATAAAATATAATATTATAAAGAATATTTAGGTAGGCGGAATTTGTAATTGTCATATTTTAGTCATAATTTTAGCTTATTTTGAAAATTTCGTGTTATTTGGCATACATTAAATAATTTCAAAATGAAACAGTTATTTTTCTTTTCTTAATATTAACAAAGTCACTAAAGTAAAAGAGCGACTATGTTTGTACTAGTAAAAACATACGTAATATGTATAAATATATTATACTTATAGAGAAATTCGATTTTTTTCCTACCATTTTACTTTTTCCCATTAGTATTGTTAGAAAAAATTCAATACATTGATATTTATTTGCAGTTAATAAGGGTTTATTTATTGATGTATTCTAATTGCATTTAATCTGTTTGATTATTCGTTTATATATATGGAGACTGGGCCTTAAAAACTGCCTTGTGGTTCACCAAACCAACATTCATTCGCAATGTAGATGATTTTTCCTAATTTATTTGAACAAAATGTTTTCGGTTTGTAAGCTAGACATAATGTAAACAAGAATTAAAAAAAAAAATAATAAATTTTTTTCTAGTTTATCTTTACGCAACTCAAGAAATATTTTTCTACATATTAAAATATTTAATCCTAGATCTTAAAAGATCTTACTTAAATTGCAGAATTAAACATTTTAAAACTTGAAAAATAGATATGTTATTTTAGCATTAAAACATGGATTGAAAAATTTTTATTTTCGCCTTTGTGTACCCCTTTGCAGATTTTAATTAAACAATGAGCAACATTACAACAGTCTACTATTCATTGTTTATATTAGAATGTACCGAGTAAAAATAAAGAAGATATGAAAGATATTTGTAACCACTATTCCAATCAATATATCAAAAACATTATCCTGAAATGCTGTATCATATAAATAGAAGAATCAATTTTAATATATTTAAACTATTAAGTATTTTAATTCGTACTTACACATTATTGACAATTTTTAACTCATCTTTAGTGAACGGCACAAATTCCCACATGTCGGGAAATATATTTTTCGAGGCGAAGAAAACTTCGAATTTTCTTTTCGCCGCTTCCAGATCGTGTTTAGTACCTCGCAGAAAAGTTTTCAGCATATTTCTTTCTACGAGAAAAATGCTAGTTAGTAATAGTTATGTTTATGCCTAAAAATACAAACCGTAATTTTTAGGAAAGTGCGGCTCGCAGTCCACCCATTTTTCGAAAAGTTTCAAATTGTGTTCCAGTTTTTGTTCATCGACTTCATTGATTTCACGCTTGATCTGCTCAGCCACAGAATCATTAGGAGGTAGGATCAGCTTATCCATTATTTCGAGTGTACACTGCAACAGAAGAAAAAACAACTCAATTATTATTTATAATTGGACAATTTGAACGTTACATAAGTTATTATGTCATATGATGTAAACATTATTTGTGCTCATTAAGTACATTTTTTTAAATTGTGTGCCTTTAAAAATGTTTACGTTAGCAAGGACACGATGGTAGTTTATTATAAATTGATAATCAATGCATGCCAATGAGACTAATTTACATAATTTTATATATTAGATAAATTGTTGATTACATAGTTACTTACTTGGTTTGAGTTTTTCAGATAAAATTAGAGGAAGTAAATAGCTTGGAGGTCAAGTGAATACAAGTATGCTTAATTGATAAAATTAAATGTATAAAAATATTTCTCACATCATTTATTTGGAATTTGCATTTATTATATAATTAATATATATTTAATGTTCTTTAATTAACCTCTAATTAACATGAAAATATTTCACCACGGGTTAAGTGAGAATTTAATTCATCGTTCTTTAATTGATTTTAAAGATGATCTTACTAAAAATCTCTACATTAAAGTACATATATTAAATTGGTTGATTGAGTTACGTTGTTACATGAAGATGAAATTAATTTGACGAATTAAGCACTAATAACCTTTTTTCACAATTTGATTTGATTTACCTAATGTACATTTCTGGCACAAAGTGACCATTATCAATGGATTAGCACTAAATACGAAACAAAATTTTTAGACTATATATAGACCGGAGGATTATAGATCTAGGTGGTAGGGATGAATTTCAGGAAAGAACGGTAATTAAGAGGTGAACTGAAAGAATAAGGGTGGCGATATAACCAGGTAAAGGAGGGTTTAGGGGAAAACACAGAATTAAGGTGTTGCAATTAAATCTAACAATGTATTATTCAGTGGATTTAAATCAAAATTCAATAATTTACTTTCAGATTTTTTCATTTCAATGGCTTCTAGCATGTTTAACCGATAATTTAATGAATGTTTTAATAGTTTTATATTATTAATTGTTATTTTATGACCAAGCATTTACTTGAAACCAAATGCTTGGCCACTGCAGATTTTTCGTAATTTAGATGTTTGGCGTGTGCAAAGGTATTCTTTGAATCTTGTATTAAGATTACGCTGTGTTTCACCAATGTAAACTTTATCACAATTATAGCAACTGATAGAATACATACCAAATAGGTCAAGTTCATCTGGTTTGTTGAATGTGTTCCCTAGAAATGCCGTGGTTTGTAATTAACTTAAAATTCAGGGGTTAGATTATATTATTTATATAATTTGTTAAAGTAGTTTTCTAAATTGGGGGAATAAATAAATCTAACGTATTTTTATGCTGGGACTAATGGGTTTTAGAACTTTCAATTGTGAAGTTTATTTTTGAACTGGTGGTTATTAATTAATTTGTGAATGGTTTGGGGGTTATATTTAAGATTTCTCGCGATACTATGGCTGATGTGCTATGGGAAACCGATTATCACCGTTTTTGTCTAGTTTCCAAAGATTTGGTTTCGTTACGTTGATGACGTTTTTGCCATTATTAGAAGTGATTTCAATATTGATTCCTTTATAGTTTTCACAGTAGCATTAATTTTACACATGAAATGGAACAAAATAAATCCTTACCCTTTTTAGATATTCTTATTACTAGAAATGTGCCCCAATGAAATGTAAATTAGCATCATTCAATTACCTTAACCACAGCACACCACTATCCACAAAAACTAGGGATAAGGAATTCAACATCATCCATAGTATCGCGAGAAATCCTAAATATAACCCCTATACCAAGTTAGCATACCTATATAATGAAAAGTGCCCAAAGGAAAGCTCTGGGAAAGCTTAAAGAAAATCAAAATGATAACAAACTGATAAGGGCAACACAAGGTATATAAATTAACAAGAAATATGATAGAAGCCAGAAACGAAAAAAACTGAGGAATTTACAACAAAATTAAAAGTCAGACAGAAATCAAATAATAAAAGAAGTAAACCTCGAAACAAGACCTACACATATTCAATGCAAGAACATGAAAAAATAGAAATACAACAAAGTAAGGTATTGTAGAAACAGTGTAAATAAATATCAACAGAACTAAAGTGTATATAATAACGGGACAGGATTCAAAAATGTATATAAAAATAGAGAGCAATGAAGTAAAGTAAGTATTTAAGTAGTGTGATTTTTAAGGTGGCGAGCGTAACTAGTTTGCTTGACGAAATAAACTTTTAAACTTGTTGTGTGACACTCAGTGCAAACTATTAGTGTATGTTAAATGTGGAAACACGTTTCATAAGAGCTGTGTCAAAAAGAAATAACTAAAACCTAAAACCAGGGTAGCAGACCTGCGTCTTAATGCAGCCAACGGAGCAGATATCAGAATGTATGGCACCAGTAGAATTGTTTTTAATATTGGTCTGCGCCGCACAATCATTATTGTTGCAAATTTCTTCCGGCCGATCATTGGAGCCGATCTCCGAAAATACGGCATAGGGTAAGCGATTTATTGACTGCATAACCTTACTGTCCGTAGCGACAGGTTTCCACATCTAGAGTTCCGACCTTTTCCACGTTTGCCCGAACAAACGACGTCTACGCAGCCATCCTCGCGGATTTTTCGGACGTAACATCCCCCTCAAAGCCATCTGAGTTATCCTGGAAGGATGTTTATTACCACATAGTCACAGAAAGACCGTCAGTCTACCAACGAGCACGACGTCTACCGCCAGGCAAGCTCCAGGGAGGTGAAACGCGAATTCGCCTGTATGACTAAGCTGGGAAACTGTCAGCCTTCAGAGACTCCTCCATCTCGTCAAGAAACAGGATGGGACATGGCGCCCGTGTGGAGATTACCGTCAGTTATACGCTGCGACAGTTCCAGACAGGTACCCTATTGCTAACCTGCAATATTTCTCTCGCAGGCTCCACGGATGCATAGTTTTTTCAACACTAGACGTCACGTGCACCTACTATCTATGGCGCCCTAGGACATCCAGAAGACGGCCTCGACTTTTGGACTCTTTAAATTCGCCGTGATGACTTGATTTCGTATACTGCTACATCGATGACATCCTGGAAGCGTCAAGCACTCCATACAGGACTTTGGCCTTACTATAAATCCTTCGAAATGTGTCTTCGGAGCATCGCAGGTTAACTTTCTCGGTTTTACAATTGCCGCCAACGGCACCAGGCCCTTGACCAAACGAGTACGTGCAATCGCCGATTTTTCGCTGCCGAAAAATATCTCCAACCTTAGACGATTTCTGGCTATGCTCAATTTTTACAGATGTAGTTTGCCACATGCAGCCGAGTGCCTGCAAGGAGCGCGCAAGAATGACAAACGTCCAGTCCCGTGGAATCCAGCTAAGGAGGAAGTTTTTCGACGTGCCAAACAACTAAATTTGTTAAATATGGCGGAGTGTAGAGATGTTAGTGAAAGTGATCCCCAAGATAAATTGTGCAAAGGTTGTCAAAAACCAGCCAGATCAGGATTTCCCTGTGCCTTATGTGGAACTTATTTCCACTTGTGCAAGAAGAATAAAAAAGTGCTGTGGGCTTTTGTTAGCCGAAAATGAAAATCTAATATCTAACCTCAACTGTGAGACCACCAATGATAATGTTATATTGTTTAAAATGCTAGTGGTTGAACTTCGGCAAAGTAATAGACTATTACTGAAAAAAATGGAAATGTTGGAGAAGGCGGTTGCAGAGAAGAATGAAGAGATTGCTATTTTAAAACGAGAAAAAATCGTTAGAAATACAAAATCACGTTTCTAATGTAAGCAACAAAAGTAACGTTAATGACATAGATAAAGTAAATTCGGTTCGGATACGGCTATCTGAGGATCCCCCCGTAAACACGAAAGAAAATTTTAAATGAAGCATTTCCTGATTATGCACATAAAAGCAAAAATCATGAAAATAATAACATTGTTGAAGATAACGAAAATGAAAAAGAACCCTTTGAGATGGCAACAAGCAGAAGAAAGAAAAAATATATTATTTATGGAACCTACAAAAGTTAAGATAACACTCTTACTGCATTCATTCCAAAATTAAACTGAATCTAGACAACTCGCCGGAAGATGTTTTAGCATTCATAAAAGCTAAAATTCCAAATATCGATGTAGAATGTGTCGAGCTATCTGTTAAGTGAAACGCTTATCGCAGTTACAAGGTAACTGTGCCTGCAACATTCAAAAATAACCTTCTGAAACATGATTTTTGGCCCCAAAACATAGTAGTTAAAATGTTTTGGGAACCGAGAAAATCAAATTTTCTAGCAAACGCGGGGAACCTAAAACAAACATAAAATCGAATAAAAGCATATTCTTTCAGAATATGCAATCGATAGGAAACAAAATAGATGAAATTGGAACAATGTTAGAAGAAAATAAAGACTGTTTTTGTTTATGTATTGCAGAACATTGGAAGTCGGATTCACAAATAAAAAACTATATTTTACAAAACTTTACACTTAAATCAAGTTACTGCAGAAATGAACAAGAACATGGTGGAACAACAATATATTGTAGCAATGATGTTAAAAGCAAGTGTCAAGGTGACATCGTAAATAAGTCTGTAATACGTGTATGTGAAGCTGTGGTGATTGAAGTTAGATTTGGAAACAAAATATGTGTTGTGGGTACATAGTTAAATTAATGTTATGTAGGCAAATATAAAGCCAAAGTCCGATAGACATTGAATAGATGGCGGAGATCAGTTTCCCGAAAAACGCCACTACTATGAAAGGAGTTGCCAAGGCCATCGAAAAGAGTTTTGAGGTTAAATAATTATTTATTATTAAACAGGTCGATGATAAGCGACTTTTAGATGACTTCTTACAGTTTTAAATAATTGTTTTAGGCTAACTATGTATGCAACCAGTAAAATAACAACAAATAACGCCGAATTCTAATTTTTAGAACTTTGAGTTTATGGTCAGTAGGAGCAAAAAAACAGTTTCACAGAGAGGCAAAAACAGGTAATATCCTTCACTACGAAATTTGCAAGAATATCAGAGCACATTATGGAACCATTGATTATTTTATGAAAAAACATTACATCAAAATGAAATCTTCTGCAATACAAATTATCAAGACAAAAACTATTCATAACAATTTCTTTTAATTTCATTATTACCCATTTTAAAATGTAGAGTAACATAGACCATCAATTAATTTGTATAAATTTATATTATGAATATTGCAATTCCAGTTAACATCTGTTCTTTTACGCAAAATGTAATTGACTTACATTTTTCTATATTAAAATATAATTGAATTTTACAACACCAAACCAAAACTGAATTAATATCTTCTTGAAGTAAAAAGCAATTATTGGCGCATTTTATTTCTTAATTTATTTATTTTTTTTCATTTTTACCCAACAGCCAAAAAGGCCAATTATAGAGTAAAATTAGCAATAAAACATAAATTAATAATTAAAAATACAAAAATACAAATGACAAATGATACAAATTAATACATGAACATAATTTATAACTACTTAACACAAATATAAATCAATAAAGGGATTAAACTGATTGTATAGACGTGAAAGATGATAAAGAGGAGAGTTAAGAAGAGGTTAGTATTCGGTGTGCGATAAGAGAAAGTTTTTGCATGCCGCGACGTGAATCTAGGTACATTAAAATTTAGTTTTGCTAGGAAACTGGGGTTATCAACTTTATTATGAATTAACTTATATAAGAAACATAAGCCAATTAATGTACGTCTTGAATGCAAAGATACAAAATTGAATTCTTTCAGAAGATCCTGATATGGAATATCAAAACTATAAGTCCTATGTTTAATAAAATTTAAAAAAATCAAAAATCTTTTTTGAACATTTTCAAGAAAATTAATATATTTATAATAAAAGGTGACCATACCACCGAACAATAACACAACTTTCTCAGCACAAATGTATCAAATAATTTTATAAGAACATTAATATTCTCGAAAGATTTACAGTTGCGAATTATGAAGCCTAAGAGTCTATAACACTCTGCAGAAAGTTTTGCTACATGCGTATTAAATGTGAGTTTATTATCAAAAGTAATACCCAAATCTTTAATTTCGTTAAATCTAGCGAGTGTTATATTATCAATTACGTAATCATATTTTATTACATTAAACTTTCGTGTATAGGCATATAGATGTTACTGAACATTTACCAATACTAATATTCAATTTATTCATGCAACACCAGTTTACCATGGCATTCAGGCTTCCTTGCAAATCTATACAATCAGCGTCAGTGGTAATAATATTTAAAATTTTAAAATCATCTGCATATAATAAAGTTTTACATTTAATTTCGGAGCATACGCTATTAAAAAATAATAAGAATAGAAGAGGCCCCAAATTAAAATCTTGGGGTATACCACTAGTAGCTAAGTATATATTAGATTGAATGCCGTTGATATTAATAATTTGATACCGGTTCTGTAAATATTAGTGAATCACATTTATAACGTTAGCACTTAAATGACAACCTTCAAGCCGCGATATTAACAATTCATGGTCTAGCTTATCGAAGGAACTAAATCAGTGTAGATGACATCAACCTGCTGACCAGTATCTATAGCTTCAGATATAATTTGGGTGGTATTAATTAGGTTAGTAGTTGTAGAACGCATTCATACGAATCCATGTTGATTTCCACGAAGAGTGGCACTAACATTGCTGTATATATAGCTGTTAAGAAGAGATTCGAATACCTTAGACATATTGCTCAATATGGAAATAGGTTGATAATTTTCAATTGCTATTTTCACACCAGTTTTAAATACCGGACAAATACGGGCCAGCTTCCAAATATTAGGAAATATTCCGCTACTTAATATGAGGTTAAATATAAAACATAATGGTTCACACAGAACATCGGCTGCATCTTCCAATATTAAGCTGGGAACTAAATCAATACCCATAATTAATGTAGGATTCAGACCATGAAGCTCTTTTCTCACATCAAATACATACAATTTAAAATCGGCAAGATGAGTAAAAGAAGTTGTATCTTCACAAACAGGCATAGAGTTTGGAGCAAATTACCTACTAAAGTGATTCGCAAATCCATTAACTACGTCGTTGCAATTAGATAATTCAGTATCACCGAGTATCAGGGAATACGGGAAGAGACCTTTTTTTGATTTACATATGTCCAGAAAAGTTGTGAGGGGGTGCAAAGATTATCCTCTATTTGACAAACATAACTTGAATGAGCAGAAGCTATATCATTCAGATCTACATAGGTCATGATATACATCCCTATCACAGCCAGCTCTCGAGTTAAAATACTTTTTGCGAGCCTTATCCTTCTTAGCAAGTTTGATTTTAATAAAGCGGTTAAACCAAGGAGAATTTTTAAATGTTTTAGATCTTGCGTGGGATCTGGGTACATGCTTATCAAACATGTGGTATATTTTTTTGTATAATATGTCACAGGCGATAGTTACATTTGAACACATGTATAGATCTTCCCAAAAACTTGTAGATAAATCATCATACAGGCCTATGAAAATAATTTTCTTAAAATTGTATTTGAAGCATGTTTGTTTAAAATTAATTTGGTCATCTGTGCAGGTAATATTATTGCTGATGCTAAGCGTTAGATGATTAGAATCTTCTTTAACTAATGGAAACTCACAACATTCTACTTGCTCTTTTATATTAGATGAAGAAATTACCATATCTAGAATTCTTCCATTGCCATTTAAGATATAATTGTGCTGCGTCAGAGTTAGTGATATTACCATTGTAGTACGCGAGGATATTAAAGTAATAATAAGTAAATGCTGACCACAAAACATATTTTCAATCAACTCCAAAACACTACTATATTCACAAACAGAAGTATTAGGTTTAAAGTAAACACATATTAATATGATGTGCTTGTGTTAAAGCTTAGTTTTAACAGCGGTAAGTTGCACATAGTCTGAGTGAGGTTTTATAAGCTCTGAGGAGAATATCGAGTGGATTTAGTTTCATTTTGGTTCTCTTTTGATGTTAGTTCAGACAAATTATACAGGATGATATTATTTTCCCTCCGTTTCCGATCATCAATCTCACTTATGATATTTATATTGTCCTTAGGGATATTAATTGTTTCCTCTAATTGGTTTAGTATGTTTTTAAGAGTAATAATATCATCATGTAAACTCTGGTTTTCAGTTTTTATTTTGGTCATATCAGATAGCAAGGCAGCAAGCTGGATATTATTCACAGTTAACTTATTACATTTACTTGATAAATGACTAACGGTTTCCTTTAATTCTTTGACTGTATTTACCAAGTCTTAATATATTGTACTCACTGAAGCCGGAATTAATAAGCAAAGGGTTCGACAAGGGCAAATTATCGTTAGGGCTCCAGGTACTAGATGATCTATTATATTTATTGCAGCAAATCACTTCGCCTTCATTAGTGCATATCAAATACTTTAACAGTGCAGCGCAACTGGGATGAAAGACTGATTTGCACTTTGTACATTTCACAAACTCATGTACGGCTTTCTTACACTTTCTACAGAAGCTATCCTGGCACATTATTAATTGAGAATTGTTATAGTCTTACTTTGGTAAATAAATTAAACAAAAAGTTAAAAGTTTGAATGTTGAATAAATGCACCTATATCATTGATAAACAGAAGAATTAATAATGGCCCACAGTGTGAATCCTGGGGCATACCAGAAGGGACTTGAATAACTTTAGAAATATGGTTTTTAATTTACTACGGCCTTTTAAGAAACTTTCCAAACATTTACAAACTCATGAAATCACAAGTTTCTTAATTTAAAAATTAGAATGACATGATTCACTTTATCGAACTCCTTCGAAAAATCAGTGTTAATCGCATCCAATGCATTTTAATTCTCTACGCTATCCCAAATAAAGGATTTAAAAACTAATAAATTTGACGTAGTTGATCTACCACTTTTGAATCCTTGTTTTTCGTTGATTAGAACATTCTTACATATCCAATTTAATTGTACTGTTGCCAGCTTGTTGAAGAGTTGAGGTATTGTAGACTTAATTAAAACGCTACGGTAATTTGTTACACCATCTTTATCTTCTGATTTCAAAATTGGTGTAATATAACTATGTTTCCAAAACGTCGGAAATGAAGTGTTTTTTATCGAATGATTAAAAATTATCAATAATGGTAATGAAATAACGTCTACACAACTTTTAAGAAAATTTTTGGTATAACCGTAAGGCCTAGTGTTATTAGTTTTTTTTTAAGAGAGAATACAATTAAATATTTCATATAGAGTTATATTAAATGGTATGTGTATAAGTTCTTGGTGGGAAATTGAAACTTGGCATTTGAAAGTAGAATCCATATTGTAAACAGTTGACAAGAATTTAACAAATAAATTGACACATTCCTTACCATTATAACTTCTAGTACTATTATGATGCATTACAATGGAATTATTAACATAGTCAATATATTTTCAGTAAAGTGCATCTCTTAAGTTATTGCATTTAGTTCTCAATACTTGAAATTGTTAATAATTACCAATATTCGTCTTGAAATATAGACTTGTCTGTCATTGCGATGTTTCTACTAGAATTTTTACATTGTTTATACTTTTTATGTGCATTTTTAAAAGTAAATTAATTAAGCAAATTAATTCTTTAGAGAACCAGTGTTGACGATTTAATTACTTTAGGACATCCTTTAACATATTTAATAACCACTTCTTCGTCGCCATTTTCCCCCTTTCAGTAAATTTCTGCTTACAAAAGCTATATGTAGCGTATGTTCTAAAAAACAGACGATGATGTTAATAGTGCGCATCTATCACATCCCTCAAAATAAATGTATTATATAAAAGCCTAATGGAATAAATATGTAACCAAATGGATTTAAAGTGATAATAATTTTTCTAAAGATTCAAACTAGTCTCATATAAAAAATTAAATAAGAAAAAACATATTTTAGTAGATTTATAGCATTTCTGGTGAAATAAATAGCAAACGAATTGTCGTAATTAACAAATAAATTAGCCGAATAAAAGATATTTTCAAGTAGTCGTTATACAAATTAATGAAAAATAAAAAAAAATAAAATATTTAAGTAGAACTACATATCCGTTTTCTTCTTGTAGTCTTAATAAGACTCATTTGTTGTAGATTTTACGAAATATTTTCGTGTTTTTCTAATTATTAGTTAATTTTCTACAACGTAAAGGACTTTTATATTTTATTAACGTTTTTGTAAAGATCATATAGTAAAAAAAATTATGTAAGGAAATAATGGATTTTATATTAATAATTATTATTATTTACTTACTAGTGTATTAAACCAAGATTACAGATTTAATTTTCTACTAAATAAAGAATAGTAATTATTTTTTAATTGACTACGACTAAACATTGATCTTTTCATATGCCAAATGGCGTTATTACAATTTTAATCATTCTCAGTGAGTAATTAATCACTTGATTAATTTAACTGTATCCCTTTAGGGGAAATAACTCAGCAGATGTGCAATTTACTGCCACTATTACAAATTACTTACAAATTATAAATTAATTATAAGTTTATGTATGTGCTTTGAGCTAGAGGTGTATAAGTAATATTTCGGGTTATAATTTACACCATGAATTAACCTTTCTGTATTAATTCGTAATTTGTATACAGGGTACGCAAGCTTACAAATTATTAATCCTTCTTATGAATTATCAAAACATAAAAACTAAAAAATGATATACATAGTCTTATTATTTTAAAGTATTTTTTTTGTTTTGACAATTCATAATAATCTGAAGAATTAGTTTAAGTAATTTGGCTATATTTCTTGTTAATCAAGTTATTCAACACCAGACTTGACTTAAAAAATAGATTACATTAATTGCCTTAAGGTGATGTATGTTGAAATATTAAGATAACGACAATGTCTGATTTTTAAATTTGTTTTATTTAAACACTACATATGTTTCGCCAAATATTTTTGTTATCTTAATATTGAAAATGGATTTTCAACACCCAAGTGCCTCAAAAATCAATCAATGTATGTTGAATGTTTTATATGCTCATATCTAATTTGGTAGTTAGTCAAAGCACAAACTACGAAGAATACGCTAGAAATAACCAAAATCTTAGTGCTTTGCATCATGTACTTGTAGAACTAGGTTGCGTCAGATGGATATTATGAGACCTGAGTCATTCAGTCAGGTGATGTCACTTGACAGTGACTAATGTGACACAAGAAAGTAACTATACTTAATAACAATGTGCAGCTGTGAAATTTAGTTTTTTGCTTTGCAACAATGTAGCGTAAACTTTTTTGATGATGCAAAAAAATTATAAAGAAGATGATCTTAGTAGTAAAATCCAAATGCACGAATGATTTAATAGGTTTATCAAAAAAGAAATAGCTATTGAAGATCAGTCCCTTTCTGGTCACCCTCCAGTTGCTCCAAGCAAAGATAATTTTGACAAAATAAATAATTTGATCAATGAAGATAGACGCAGGACAATCGACCAATTAGAGAACATATTAAGCTCAATTCAACCTATTGACTATTATTTTGGAGAAATAAGGACTGGCAGCAAAGTTCGTACAGAAATTTCTTACCAGAGATTAATGACGCATTCAAAGACGATCCAAATTTTTTCAATAAAATCATCACAGGCAACAAGTTATGGTAATACGGATAGAATCAAAAAAGTTAACAACAGTCATCACAATAGAAGTCAAGTGACTCATCCGGTCTAAAGAAATCTCGGCAGGTGAAATCGAATATGAAGACGCTGTTGATCAGCTTTGATTTTTAATATCAAAGTGATCGTTTTTGCGCCTCAACGAAAAAGAATTTAACCAAAGCCCACTTCTCGCCAGATTTAGTAATCTCGGACTTCTTTCTATTCCCAAACATGAAAACAGACCTATCGATGTGAAAGATCTAAGCGCAATGAAGGTGCTAGAAGGTGACAAAAAAGATGAATTTAAAATGTGCTTTCAACACTTGAATAAACATTTGAATAAGTCGTTTATTGCTAATGGTGAGTACATTAAAAGCGATTAAGGAGGTGTTTGAAAAACACTAAAGTAAATTGTTTTTACAAAGTAAGTCCAGTTTGTTAAATATGTACCGTCACTGGCGAACACTTTTGGTACGCCTATGTATTAGTTAGTTTTAAACAGATCCGCTGAGTGCATCAGCGCCAGTCGCCATCCGCAAGTGTGTTAATAAGTGTAGTACTAAATAAAGTTATAGAAAATAAATAAGTGTCTACATCCTCTACTCGCCCTAATACAATTATTCCGTGTACAACACACAAATAGAGAATAAAACATGGCGCAGCCGAGGTCGCATTAGAGGAAGAAAAAGAAAATTGAGGTTAAAAATAAGGTAAAACCATGTGCAGATTGAAAAATAAATAAAGTTGAATCGGCCAAAATTCCGCCACCGATGTTCTTTGAGGGTAACATGGCTAAAAACTGGCTAAGAACTTTCAAAACAAGCATTCGAAATTAACTTGGTTGCAAGCGGGCTACAAGAGAAGACAAGTCAAGTAAATATGGCAATTATTTTAAACGTGATGGGTGAAGAGGCCGCCGAGATCTACAACAACTCCAAATTAAGTACAGAGGATAAACTAAAATATAAAAAGGTAATCGGAGAGTTCGAAACATATATGAATCCGAAGAAGAAAGTCATATATGAACGTTTTGTATTCTATAACAGACAGCAGGAAGGAAAAATGAGCCGATTGATAACTTCGTGCAAGATCTAAAGAAACTAGTAAAAATATGTGCATTCATAGAAGAAGACGAAATGGAAAGGCATAGAATGGTACTGGGACTACAGGATAAAGAACTGCAAAGAAAGCTCTTAAAAATTAAAGAATTAAACTTACCTAAAACAATCATTGCATGCAGAACGAGAGAAATCACAAAACAATCAAATCAAAGTTCTAAGAAGTGAAGATAAAGTTGAACATTTAAATTTAAAAAAGAATACAGTAAAAAGAAATACGAAGCATATAATAAAAAGGAATTCAACTGTCATAAGTGTAAAAATAAACAAAAGAAATTGCCCGGCGTTTGGTAAAATATGTAGACAATGTTGAAAACTTAACCATTTTGTAGTGGTATGCAGAAACAAGAAGGTAGAAGCGATGGATAAGGAGAAATATGAAAATACATTATCAGAAGCATCGGGAGAGGAATTTAAAGTGGATACTCTAGTGAATATAAACGAAGTACAGGGAGAAGATAACAGAAAAGAATGGTTCCAAACAATTGCAGTAGGAGGACAAGAAATAGAATTCAAGATAGATACAGGATCCGAGGTGAATGTCTTGAACGAAGATTGGATGAAGAAATAGCCAGATATAGGAAAAAAAAAATGAATATTGGACTAACACTTGCGGCATATGGAGGATCTAAAATATAACCGATTTGACAAGTAGAACTAGATTGTAAGGTAAAATAATAAATTGTAAAATTAAATTTTGTTATTGTAGACAGAAAAACAAAACCGTTGATGGGACTTAAGGCTTGCATAAAATGTGAATTAAGTAATATAGACAAAGTTTCTGGAAGGCAATGCTGAGTATTTAAAGTGTTAGGAAAGCTTCCAGAAATTGTGAAAAATAACCTAAAGATGCAGTATTGGTAGCTAAACCACCTCGTAGATTTGCTTTAGCTTTAAGAAGTAATCTAAAAGGAAATTTCAATGAATTAGAAAGAAAGGGCACGAACCAACAGAATCTTAGTAATTTGGTAATCATAGAGAAACCTGATAAAATGTTAAGATTGTGTTTAGACCCGCTAGAATTGAATAAAGCTATAGAGAAAGAAAGATTTTTGATTCCCAGCATAGATGAAATATCAAGTAAATTGAAGAATAAGAAATACTTTTCAGTTTTAGATTTAAAAAAATGGATTTTATCAATTAATTAATTACAGTTAGAATAATTAAGTAAAATATGTTCATTCAGTACACTCGTAGGTTGCTATAGATTTTGTAGGATGCCATTTGGGCTAAATTCTGTTCCAGAATTGTTAAAAAATAAAATAAAAATATTTTGGGTATATTGAGGGAGTGATAGTATACTATAGAACAGAACATGATAAAATATTACAGAAAGTTGTAGAGGGCAAAACATATAACATTAAATTTAATAAATCACGACTTTCATTTAAAAAATCGTCAGTAAAATATTGAGGACATATATTTAATACCGTATGAATGGTAATAGATGATGATAAGATACAAGGTATAAAAGACTTAAAAGTCCTTAAAAATAGAAAATAACTAGTATATTAGGTATGTTAGGATATTTGCGCATTTATTTTTCTAATTTGTCAGAACTAACATCTAAGACGGAAGACGGAAGACCTATAGCATTTGCATCTTGATCAAAGACAGAGACTGAGGTTGAGTACGCGCAAATTGAAAAAAAAACTATTAGCTATTGTATTTTCATGTAAAAAAATTCATCAATTCATTTATGGTAGAAAAATAAAAATAGTCACTGACCACAAACCGTTAGTTGCAATAATGAATAAAACACGTGTCAAGATGTATCACAAAGTAACGGCTTTAACAATCAATCATAACTATAACTATTAAATTAAAAGAAAAACCGCAGGAGATGCAATCGGAGCATTTAAACGAATTTTCTTATGTCATGGGGTCATGTCACCTCTCGCGAATTCTGCGAACCTGCGAAGCTATTGGTCAACCTAATACAGTGGAAGACATTGAAGCCTATGTAAATATGTTTCAACACTCCACTATAAGAGCATACAAGGACTCCCGCCCTGCGAGAAAGATGGAAGACTTCAGGAACGCCACACTCTGGTTGGGCGGGGAACTCGACCATCTCAGAAGAGCAGCGAGAAAATCCTTTAATAAAGCGAAGAAATAGAAACGTCATTTGGACTAGATGGTCTATAAAAACCAACAAGACTACAAATAACTAATAAGGCAAAGACCAGTCTGGAGGTCTTTTTGTGAGGAGGTTGAAATTACCTCAACAGCTGCAAGGCTCAAAAAGGCTTAAAAAGATCATCTCCAAGGATCTCTCACGACAAATAGGTTGCCTAAAACGAGAGGATGGGAGTTACTCTTCTAACCTCTTGGAAGCAGCTGAAATTCCCATTAACACCCATTTTCCAGGATGTACGGACACCTCCGACAAAGGTTGGTCAGAATCCATACCCTCAAATCCATCCAAGAAGGATTGGGAGGCGGCAGATTACCTCACGGAAGAAGCACGTATAACCTGGACAATCAACCATTTAAAGCGCCAGGCCTGGACGGTATATTCCGGCTCTCCTCCAATAGAGGTCAGCCCACCTAGCCAGAATCTTCAGACCATGTATTGCGTTCAGATACATCCCTCTAGCATGGATAGAAGTAAAAGTTATTTTCATACCGAAACCTGATCGTATAGATTATATACTAGCCAGATCATACCGCCCGATTAATCTGATTCACGCTAACCAACTTGCATACACTCAGGGGAGACAAAGAAGTCGGCTCTGCACACTGTTGTAGACCGAATCGAAAAATCTCTGGACAACAAAATATCCACCTTGGACATGTTCATTGATATAGAAGGTGCCTTTGATACAACGACCTTAGGAAAAATGGAAACTGCTCTCTCCACGTATGGTGTGATACCCCACAGTTGGTCGGTGGATCAAAAGCATTCTGGAGAATAGGGCAGTAACAGTTAATGTAGGAAATACTACTGTCAGAAAGATCGTTGCTAAAGGCTGTCCACAGGGTGGAGTACTTCCACCACTCCTGTGGAATGTAGTTGTCGACAGCCTACTGCGGCGACTTAACGACAATGGCTTCCACACCATAGGATTTGCAGATGACGTAACCATCCTACTAACAGGCAGATTTGAGACGGTGTTATGCAGCTTAATGCAGGAAGCCATCAAAATAATTGAACACTGATGTAATGACGAATCTTTGACCATAAACCCGTCAAAGACTGAAATGATCCTCTTCACAAGGAAAAGGAAACTAGGCAAGCTAAAGCTTCCTAAGCTCTTCAACACCCAGTTGACATTGTCATCGGAAGTCAAATACCTGGGAGTGATCCTCGAGGGCAAGCTGACGTGGGAACCACATCTCAAAATGAAATCATTCCAGTGAAAAAACATGTAACCAAGGTCAAGAATAAAAGGGGAGCAATCCTGCGGCTTCTTCGCAACATTTTAGTCTGAGAATCAAACACAATTCAACAACAGACAAGAGGAAATCATAGGAAATCAACTGGAGAAGGAGGAAGTGTGAATGATAGTGGTAGAGTTAGGCGTACCCTAAGAAGACCAAAATATTTAGAAGACTATATAAAGAGGATTTTTTCATTGCTTTATCACTAGAGAAAAAAATCGGATCTTGTATGTTTGAATTTAACGTTAAAAAACGATTACTTCGAGAGTTTTACAACACAATTCATTTTCTTAACGGTATATTATTTTTATTATATTGCTTTAACGATAATTTAAAAAAATCCATTGTCCCAACACGCTTAAATATATTTCTATTATTTTCAAGCATTGATAAATAACACAAAAACAAATTCATTGCAAAAAAACTAGACCTGTTGAAAATATAATAAACAAACGGTTTTATCGTATGCAAAACAACATTTTATTTATACTACCTAGGTGAAATAATTATACACCGCGGTATTTTTATTAGTTTGGAAGTATATGTGCGGTTGAAAATAAATTATACCCTTTCTGTAAATTTCCACGAAATGACCTGTGTTAGTGAATTGTTTGTTTGTGTATCAGGCTTGTATAATCTCGTAAATCCATTTAAAAATGTTCGCAAAACACGTTTTGTCTATATATAGCGAATGCAGCCATTCGTTTATGACAAAATAACTTGGAACTAGAGATTCGTGGAGGAAAACTGCATTTGAAGGCGAATTCTTTCCAAGAAAGTTTATCGCATGGAATATTATTTGCAGAAAATTTATATTTACTGTTTATCGAAGACGAATGCATAAAACAAAATATTATTACTTTTTTCTAGGCAAATGTAAAATTATACATTTTGGAGCTGCATGGTTTATGAAAATTTAATTAAATCGATCAATAATAAATTATTGGTATTAATATTAACCTAAACAAATATTTATATATTCAATTATCTAATTAAAATAATTAAATTTTGTAACATCATGACTAGATTAAGTAAATAATAGAATAAATAAATAGACTAATATCAATTCATCTCTATTGTACTGGATAAAAAAGATTAATAGTAATGTGATATATTTAAGTAGAATATAAATAATACACTATGTTTTATCGACACATATATTTTTCAAATAACTAAGCTAAAATATAAATATAAATAAAGATAAATATAAAATCGTCTATCTTAATTTGCATATATAGTAACTTAAAGACCAGACATAGTAATATCTATGTTAATTTGGAGAATCGTATACAATTATAGATTTAATTTATACAATGTGTTTGTTTATATTTGCACTGATCAGAGTCGAAAATCCTGAATTTAAAACAGACGGACTTACTAATTAATGCATCCAAAATTCCTTGTTTAGATTTATACATTAAATGCGACCAATATCATATCTTGATTTCTGATAAAATTTTATTATAATTACCAAATATTTTGTTCCAATCGATAATACCTAAATTTTAAGATTATTGTATAATTGTGTACATAACAAATGTAATTTTAAGTATTAGTTTGATAATAACCAGCTAAATTGTGTCCAAACTCTGGTCACTAAGAATAATAAAGTATATGATATAAACAAAATTTATTTTCTTATTTAAAGTTAATGTATTATTGAATAGAGCGATATATTTGATAATAATAATGTTTTTTTAACACCACATAGGATTAATTGTGGGGTAAGTTAGGGATCCTTGAAAACGGGGTATTATTGCCATAGCAAATAGAAATTTGATACTTTCATTTAGTATTATATTTATTTTGACTACATTTTTCGATATATTTATAATATTTGTGGGACCTTAGGCCTCCGACGCACAAAATAATTTTGCATTGTGTTAGGAATACGCCGTCAGTTTGTAAAAATGAGGACATTACACAATTAGTTATTCTTTTTTGACGACATAACTTTATGTATTTGATGCGTGTAAGTGTTTTTTCTGCATAATTTCAACACATCATTACTTTTTCCACAATTTCTAATATTTTATTGATCCCTTTTTTTGACCAGAGTGCTACGTTATTATGCCAAAAAGAAGAAATTAATTGATTTAGATAATATTTTGGTGGTGAAAATCGAAAACAAAGGCGGACAACATTCCAAAAAGCACTTTGATTTGGCATATTGCGAATTTCGATATTGCTACTGCTAACGTTGATGTCATCCGAACGTACAAGTGTGACACCTTTCACAAGCAGAGCTATATCGTTTCGACCGAAGAGCTCCGTGACGCATTAAAATCAATAGGTCCGATGAAACATGGCATGGTTTCCAAAAGCCAAACTGTAAGCGCATGAAATCCGTCGTTTTGACATCGCCAAAAATTGTGGCTAATGTAAATGATCAGGCCGAGAAGCGGAAAATACTATTGGAGAAAGGTAGCAAAGAAGCAAAAGCCAAATCGGCCACTCGGTAGAAGAAAGTACCGTTTCCGATCGAAACGAGAAAGAAGACGTTGATTTTTGTACAAGTTCGAACAAAAATACGCCAAAGAAGAAGAACCACAAAAAAACAGCCCACTTCATCCTTAATGATGGATGTATTCACTTGAGTTGAGCCGGAGCAAACCCTAATACTTTTACGTGTGTTTCACTTCATTTTATTAGTTATGAATTATTAATTCGCCTCTATTTACAAATAAACGTTTTCTGTCAATGGTTTTTATTTTTCATTGATTTACAAATTGTTCAATAATTCTCCAAAAATATTTAAAACATCAAAAACAGATTTTTTGGGCCAAGTGTAAAATTGAAAAACAATTTGATCAAGCTGTTGTTACCAAAAGGAAGGCTCTTTCTTAAACTACGAAACAAAGCTTTGAAATTTTTAGAAAGAGTATTTTTTAGCGAGTTTCTGGCTAAAATAAAAGTGTGTCTAAGAATACTCCGACTTCCCCTAGATTATATCATCTAGAGCAAAGGTCTTCAACCCGCGGCCCGCCTGCTAATTTCTTGCGACCCTCAGAAGTTAAAGAAATTATTGTATTGCGCCTTACCTGCGAACGACACTCTAAGGACGCTAGCGCCACCTAATTAGAAATGCATCCTTCTGTGAACTGGCGGTATTCACTCTAACTAAAAACACAACTACCCACGAGGCCACGGGATGGCGTTGCGTTGCATGTCTGTTAAATATTTCGAAAGATTCTTGAAATTAGCACTACTAGAGGAACCTGTTAGTCCAGTCTTGTAGCTGCTAGAAATTTCGAGAGGTTCAAAGTTGGCGTGTTCGGCCTATATAAAGCTGGCATCACACGGCAGCGGCCAGTTGTAATTCCAAGAGCGAACGAAGCGATATAAGCGAAAGAGTGCGAACTAGCAGTCGAGCAAGTTTAGTTTTGTCGTGGACATTTTTATTGGAGGATTAAACTCGTTTCTTCTACCTTGGCATTAAAAATGGCTTCTACTTCGGGTAAAAAACGAAAAGTTAGCGAAGAAAACCGCATATTTCAAGAAAAGTGGACTAAGTTGTACTTGTCGTTAGTGTTAATCAATAACCCGTCTATTTGATAGGTCAAGAATAACTTTCAACCTTGAAAGAATATAACTTAAAATACTTACGATACAAAGTTTGAGACATTCAAAGAACAATTACGGCAATGTAAAGTGAGGCCTCTAAAAAATCAGCTTCAATCTCAGCAAGATAGCTTTCAAAAGCAGAACAGTGAAAGTTGGCTACATTATATCCGAAAAAATAGCTTTAAAATTAAAACCTTTTAGTGATGGTGAATTTATCAAGGTATGTATAGAGGCCGCAACTAAAGTATCGTGCTCGTCACAAAAACAACTATTTTCTAAAGCTAATTTGTCCGATGTTACTGTCGCCAAAAGAACTACAAAGTGATGTGATATTTATGAGTGTTTGATGACAGTACTGAGACGATAGAATTTACAATTGACAAACCTTTTTGCAGTTGTGACAGATGGTGCACCATCCATGGCAGGAAAAAAAGAAGGGCTCGTAGGTTTGATAAAAAAAAAACAGAAGAAAGATCTTCCTTTGATGGATTACTATTGTATCGTTCATCAACAAAATCTTTGTGTAAAATCCACAAATATTGATGAGGTGATGAAAGTTGTCGTAAAAACTGTGAACTTCATTAAATCACGCGACCACAGAGAATTACAAAAAATTTTACATGAAATTAATGCCGAGTATGGTGATGTGACATATTTTTCTGATGTTCTGAGCAGAGATAAAACGCGTTTTTGAACTCAAGAAGGAAATCGCTTTCTTCATGGAAAACCAAAAGGAAATCAGTTCCTCAATTTAGCGACCCTGACTGGCTTTGACTTTGAATTTCTCACGGACATCATGCTGTAATTCAATGACTTAAACATCCAACTTCAAGAAAAAGTAAATCTCTTTAATAACCTACCGACACTGTGAAGGCATTTGAGTTTAAACTGGATTTTAGAAATAATAAGTTGTTGAAAAAAGAGTTTACACACTTTCTTAAACTAAAGAGTATACAGATATGAAGAAATATATCTGCTGCGACATATTTATCCACATTAGATTTACTTAAAACCTAGTTCCAATCAAGGTTTTCTGACTTTAGAGATAATGAAAATTACATCAATCTCTTTGCACGATCATTCAGTGTATCCGTTGAAGACAAGTCAGAAAATTGTCAGATGGAGCTTATGCATTTTCCGTGCAATTTGGAACTGAAAGAAAAGTTCAACAATGGTCTTCTTGATTTTTATGCAAAATATGTCGATCAAAACTCGTTTCCTGAAATCCGAAAACATGCTCAGAAAATGACATCTCTGTTTGAGAGCACATATGTGTGCGAGCAGCTGTTTTCTCATATGAAGAATGTGAACTCTAAAACAAGGTCGAGAGTTACAGATGCACATCTGGAAGGCAGTCTGCGGGTTGCAGCTACAAAAAATAAAACCAAATATCGATACACTCGTCAAAAATAAACAATGTTAAAAATCGCATTGATTGATTGAACTTTTTAACCATTAAAGATTAGATTTGACAAGTACATGAAACTGAACGAGATACTCGTACTTCAAACTTAATGCACTGTAACGTTGTCTAGTTTGTACGTATGTACCAAATTGAATTACTTTAAAGTTCATCATTTGTGTGGTTATTGTGCATAATTTGTATGTAAAAATGCAATATTATCAAAACGATGAACTTATTGACATGCTTTTGGTTTTTTGGAGAGGCAAGGCGTAATGCACGAAAAGCTCGAAGAATTTTTCAGAGAAGATACCCAAATCGTCACCAACCAAGTAGCCAGATTTGCAGAAAAATGTAGACGTTTGTCAGAGACTGGTTATTTTTACAATTCCAACAGATTACGTCGAACCACTGCATTCTAAGAGGCTGTACTTGAAATTGTTGAAAATTACCCATCGACGAGCACAAGGGTAATAGCTAACAGAGTACATACAAATTATGTGACAGTTTTGCAAGTTCTAAAGCAGCAGGGCCTTTAACCATTCTCTAGACAAAAAATGCAAGCTTTGGGACCTGATGACTTCCAGCCAAGACTGTTGTTCTGTTGTTGGCAAATTTATTCATGCACATCAACATAGTTTTGCGGTAAATGTTATTTCACTTTCTTAGATACTGTGCTAACGGAGCTTCTTGAGGACTTGCCATTAAACATCATGCGGAGACCTAACACCACTAGATTTCTTTTTCTGGAGTCAGATAAAGGCCTCTGTATATGAAACGCCTGTGAATACAGAGGAAGAACTAGTAGCTAGAATCGTTGCTACAGCAGAAGATATAAAAGAGAAGCTGGCAGTTTTTGCGAAGGTCTTCACAATCATTAAAACTCGCTGCCGGGCTTGCGTTGCTACTAATAAAAATGTATTATAAATATGTAGTGTAATTGTCAAATCTGATCTTCTTTTGTTTTATTGTTCAATGACAGAGCAACTTCGATTAAATGTTTTTTGTTTTGGTTTGTTGATACTAATAAAGACTTTTTTAGATTGAAAAATGTTTAGGACAAATTTTGTAGTAGATAGCATATGGATTTTATAAATGTTTTACTTTCAAAAATCTATGGAGTGGTTATCAAAATATTTTGTTTTGAAATATTTGATCGGTCTCCATTTTGTTATTTGAAAAATGAAAAATAATTGCAAATACAAATGTTTTAGAGAGCCGAAACCAACTTTTGAAACTTTTTGGTAAATCGTTATTTAAATAAGGGAGTTATGGCGATTTTCAGAAAAATAAAGGAACTCGAATAACTCCGAATTGGAGCACCAAATCACAAATTGTAACTAAGAAAAGTTGTTTGTTTTAATGAGTTCTAATTGCCAGTTTCAGGTATAACGACTTAGTATTAACACACTGTATATTAAGATGAATTCTATTATTACTCAATGCTCCAAATCCAAATAGTTAAGAATTATATTTTATATAAGGAGCGTTCAAATGAAAAGTTATGAAACAACACTGTGAGTATAAATAAGATATTAATTAAAATTAATCACCATAGCCCTGAGTACAACTATCCTACTGTTTTACCAGCCAAAGGATTCTCTGTTCCCAGAATTCACGTGGCTGTGACACGAGCCAGTCCTCGACTGTATTTCTCAGTTCGTCGTTGGAGTTGAAGCGCTTTCCTTTGAGATGTTTTTTTAGCCATCCAGACAGATGGAAGTCACAGGGCCACATGTCCGGGCTTAGGGCGGATCCTCAAGCTGCTCCCACGTGAACGTGACCAGTGGCCTTTTTGTGACCCTAAAGACGTTTGGACGCGCAACCTAGACCGTTTGCTCTTGATGGAATTGCGTAGGCTACGAAGTATCGCACAGTACACGATACTGTTAAGGATTTTTTTGTGCTCGAAGAATTCGATAAGTATTGGACCTCAGAAGTCGAAAAATACAGTGAGCAGCATTTTGCCTGCTGAGGGCACAGCTTTGAATTTCTTAAGGAGAGGTGACGACGCATGCTTCCATTGCATGCTATCTCGCTTTGTCTTAGGTTCGTAGTGATGGAACCAGCTCTCGTCACCGGTTACGATCATGATACCGGAACAGGTGTTGCAGTGTGTGTACGCTTCTTCGGAACCCACTGCGCGCACACCTTCTGCTAACCCAACCTATCGTGCGTAACTTGCCACCCTGTTCCAACGCTGACCTCCACCATCAATGCCAATATGCGTAGTGTGACACGGCGATCACTCCTCGCTAAGTCGTTTACCTTCCTTTGAGTTTGAACACGATAGCCTTGTTTGTCTGGCCGGATCTCGGGTCGCCACTCATACACGGCCTTCATGAAAACGGACACTTGTCGGAGACAGTCTTTCCTGTATACGACCACCATCCGGCGATATTGCCCGGTATTACTCCTTTCGCAGTCAGAAATCTGACATAACCTCGATGCTCTTCGATTTTGCAATTTGAACGCCATAATGTCCTTATACGAAGTATGGGTCCGTTGGACGAAACAAACAGCTCCCTGCGTATACAGCCATGCTGACCTCTCCATTTGCGTCCTTGGATCTCTCACTTCGTTACCACAAAGCGGCATATTTTTATTTTAAATGGTTCGGTTTTTTTTTCATTTGAACGCCCGTAGTTAATCAAATAGATAAAACTATATAAAACTATAGTTTTGTACTTTATTCAAACAGTTTAAACAAATTCCTGACCTAGATGATACAAAACTAAACTTATTGATTGGGGTGATGAAATGAATGGTGAATAGGAATCACCAGAGATTGACAATTCAGATTATAAATGTGAATGGTACCAAAAAAATCGATAATCCTGCTTACAAGGACTTTTTTTAACAAGGAATTTTCAATACTGAATACACATCTGATCAAGAATCAAATAAGCATAAGATTTAAGCAATTAGTTTGGATTTTTGAAAAGTAATGTCTGGTACCATCTTTGAGTACGTTCTCTTATGAATCGCAAAACTACAGAAGATGGCGAAAGAAAAATGAAAGAGGAACAAGGGAAGAAGCTGCTGAAAATAAATATAAAGACAGTATTAAAAAATAAGACGATAAGCTATAATAATAAAAAAGAGAGAACTAAAAAACCAAAATGTGGAAAAACTTAGTTTTAAAAGTCTTATTTACATTTTAAAATGTTAGAGAGTTTTTTTAATTATTTCATGATTAAGATATACGTATTGTAATAAAATAACATAGAAGCATTTTTTGTTGTTTTGTTATAAAAATAAATTCATGAATACCATATGTAGTAAAAAAATAATATAGTTTCAGTAAAAAATAGTATTTTACGTATCAATAAACTTTGACGTATTCAAATAATCCATGAATTTCGTCCGTATATATTTTCATTGCAAAATTATAAGTAATTTAAAATCTAATCTCACTCACAAGCAATAATAAAGGTTTAACACTTCATATCTCTGACCTACATTAACAAAGCAGTTACAATTCAAACAGCTACGCACGAATGCAAATCATTTCCGGCTCTTACTTACTTATACAGTGGTCGTATTCCCAACGCCCACTCTTTTATATTAATCAATTTACAAGTATGCAAACAATCAGTTTTCAGAATACTAATGAAAATTAGGTAATAATTCATTTAAATAACAAAACAACAATGTATCTAAAAATTTACCTATAATCCCAATATTTGTAACATTTAATAAAATTTTGCAAGAAAATATTCAAGTAATACTAATGATTATATCGAAATTAAATAATTGTTTATTGCCAATTAAAAGAAACAAGATTTATAACTCCTACAAGCACAAATTAAAACCAATTTTATTTTTTTAACAATGGCATTATAAGATAATTATATATGATAAAGTTAAGCCTTAAAGTCTGAATGTGATGAACTGACTAATTCACTTTACACAATATTACTCGCATTGAATATTAAATTAATAATATATCTAATTAATTCTAGGATTACGTAAATTATTGTCTAACGTCTTGGTATTTCAATCAAATGTTTCTAGGTAATACAGTTAGTAATACACAAGCACGTAGCATGAATTTATTTCCAGCGCAATCCGCGGAAACATATAAACAATCTAATAGTGTCCTTCCTGATAAGCAGTGTAATAAATCAATAGAACATTGTAATCTCGATGTTACTGTTTCGAATGTTTTTTTATGGAAATTTAATCGGTCATGCCAAAAGTATTTTCTTTTTTAGTTTCTGGACAACTTAAATGGTCACCTTCCCACTTTATTATTCATTATTCATTTATCGATGAACAGTATGGGTTTCGTGAATGTAAATCGATTCTAATTTATTGCTATATCAATGTTTAAATTAATTTTCAATTTTTAATTATTTTACTTAATATAGTGCCGAAGAGTGCATTAGAAGAAAACTCGATTAATAAGTGTTATAAAAGGAAACAATGTACTATTTTTATATGTGCAATTTACGATGAATTAAATTCTCACTTAACCCATGGTGAAACATTTTTATGTTAATTAGGGGATTATTATTATATCTCCTTTCCCAACGGTTAAAACTACTCGGAGAAATATAAAAATGGTGAAACAAAACTAAGTGTTTTAATTAATCCACTAATTAATGTGTAATTTATTACGCTTTGTATGTATTATTATTCTTTTTAAATTATTATTTTTAATTACTATCATTCCTTGAGTATATTTTATTACTTTGTAAATTTTAATGTAAAATGGAGATTTACGTAAGTTAAATACATTTTAAAAAATTGTGAAATTCTTTTTAAATATCTTAATGCCTTAGCTGTCCGATTAAACAATTTCTAATTAAGTTTTTCTGGTGGAATATCGAGTTTAAAAACTAATTTTGAGTTGTAAACACATTTGAAAGTTTGATAGTACTAATTAGTAATTCTTTAAAATTGTCAAGCTGAAAGCTAAAACAATATTTGTATATATCTTGTGCTTACAAAGGTCTATTTACATGTTTTTTAGGGTTTTAGAAATTTCTAGGTAGTATCTCTATAACCTATAAACGTGTTGTAATTTCTTTTAGTTCTCTCCTTTCGAAATGTCTACATTTGGTAAAAGAAAAACAATAATAATACGTAACAATCTAATAATTAGTTTACAAAATATGTTATATGTTTACGGTTTTCTGTAGTTTCATATTTTTATACATTCATTCACTCAATTATTCATTAATTTACTTATTCATTTGATTATTTATTTATTCAATCATTTAATCAATAACTTATTAATTTAGTCCATCATTCGGTCATTCATTTATTTAATATTTATGTCAGACAATCATTCGTACATTCATTAAATTATTCAATAAGAAAATATGTTTCTTGCAGTTTTGTATTTTTAATTCGTATTTTTTTTTGAGAATGAAGTACAAAATACAATTATCTATGATTAAAATAATTTTTAGCAGCTTTGTTAAATCCTCAACCATTTCCAATTCAAGAATTTCATTACTTAATTCTAAAATTTTTTACATTTCTTTCAAATGTATTGCTTCTTTCCTTGTACATTTTTTTAAAAGTTGATTAATGGTACAAAACACTTATTAGTTACAGATTTTATTATTTTGTTAAAAGTATGTTTAGTTTACGAGCGTTATGGATTCAATATTTTAAAGTTTTATTAATTCTAAATAACAAATTTCGCACTTTTCTATAGTTGAAAAATTCCTAAATATTTCTCCAGATTTTGCATTTAAGGAAAGTTTCAAAATTTTAGCTTTATTGTTATCCAAAACATTGTTTTTTTTTTTCATTTTAAAACTTCTTATAATTTTTAGATATACATTTTTAATATTGTAATAAAAGTTTTTTTTCAGAAGTTTACTGGCTTTATAAAATCAAGTTCTCTATAATTAAAGGATTAGTAAAATTTGCAATTGCTGCAGAATTTCCCGTAATTTTTGAAATTTTGCATTTGAGAATATTCAACATTTTTGAATTTTGTATTAGTATTATTTAAGAAATTTATAAAATCTAGTGTTATAAAAAGGTTTTAAACGCTTAGTTAAAGTTCATTAGATTTAGATATATGATTATTGATATTTTGATAAAAGTCTGTTCACTTATAAAATCAAAGTTTCAAAGTTCGCTCTAATTGAGAGGTCACGAGCATTTTTGATTTCTCTAAAATTGTTGAATTTTATGTAAATTCAAATATTTTTGCAGCTTTTGAGTTAAAGAATTTATGTTTTAGGTTAAATATTATCTAAGAGTTGATGTTATCAAACGTCTTTCGAAGTTTTATAGTAACGAGCAAGGAACTAAAAGACCTCCCGGTGGTGTAAGGAAGTGACGGATACCAGAAAAGATGCTATGTAAATACGGCGCAATATCAGCTGAGTTGGGATTAGAGGGGATATTGTAGAACCTCTACTATTGGAAAGAAGAAGCAAAGTGGCGGCACTTAGACTGGAGATCGAAAGAAGCAAGGGACAGAAGTGGAAGGAGCTCTGCGACCAGGTTGAAAGTGACCCGTGAGGAAAACCGTACCGAATCGAGCAGAAGACCATAGGAGTCTTCAGCCCTGTGTCCGTTGGACGGGTTACTTAGAAAGACCATCACGATTGGCTACATAGAGGAGGAGGGCGGGTTCCATCCGACGCAGTTCGGGTCCTCCAGAGTCGATCTCCCATCGACGAAGTGATGGAAGTGAGGATTTTAACTGAAGCTACCACAGGGCCACTAAGGAGAAGGGTACATGTGGTGATGATAGCCTTGGATATTAAAAACGCGTTCAACACCCTCCCCTGAAAAATGACCAAGCCGAAGGGTATGGTAAACACCTACCTGCAAAACTGATGTATTAAGAATAGAACTTGAAAGATTAAGGCCATGATAAGGCTTTTGATGTCTAATGTAGAAGAAGCAACTGGGGTGGACACGTCTACTAATGTCAGCGGCCAAAGCCAAACTGTCATATGCGGCTCCGAGAAACGCGGCCAGGATACGAGGAGTGCTGAGGGTTGCCAGTCTGGGAATACCTAGAGCTTGTCGAAAGATGTCTATGGATGCAGTGTAAATGCTAGTCGGAACTGTCCCTGGAGACCTAGAAATTAGTAAGAAGGCCAAAGGTTACTGGGCACAAACCGGCAACTAAAAAATAGCAAGGGCAGAGGCCCATACCAGAGCTATGACTAAATAAAAGCACAGATGGTGGGATAGTTGGACGAAAACATTGATCCCCAATGTACAGCTATGAATAGAGAAGCGCGGTCAGCTGACTTACTACCTCACTAGTCGATGGCAGTTTTGGCAGCTACCTGCATAAAATAGACAAGGCGTCTACGGCAGTAAGCAAATACAGATACAGCGCGGCATACATTAATAGATTGCCCAGAGAGGAATATCCTGCGGGATGATTGGGGTATGAACTAGTAGATACCTCTGAGCGAATGCCGACACCAGACGATTTTAAGGAAGAGGGGGGGGGGCAGATTTTTATTCGGTGCGAACAACATTTCCAACCCGACACTATTGGCTATCTAGAGCCAGCGAATTTCCTAAACCCATTCTAATGAAAAAAAAAAGAAAGAAAAAGCTCCATTGTAAAAATTGGAGTGAAGTTTTTCCATTCTAACAGTTCAGTCTTTCACAATATGATTAAGCAACACTAAAAGTGATGCATGCCCTACATGATAGTGTCTGTTGATCTAGCGAAGGCATTTGACAGCGTCTAATATCACTTTATTAAGAAGTGTCTCCTGCAGGTCGGAGTCGATCACCGCATAAGTAATTACATAATGGTAAATTATGAAAACATTACGATCACAATTGAAGTCGGCGGATTAAACACCCAATATATAGCCATGATAACAGCAGTGAGGCCCGCTGCCCTCATATTTAATATCGTCATGAACGAGCTTCTCGCCGAAATTGATCCGGCGCTTGAGCTTACTCCCAATGGATCCATTGAAATTAGCGCTTATGCCGACGACCTAATTATAATAGGTTCCTGTTGAACAGAAGTGGTTCAGACACTCAGAATTTGCACAAAATTATTTGAAAGGAAAGGGCTAACCATCTATACCAAGAAATGTAATTGTATTGGGGCAGGAGAGGTACCCGGAAAGAGACAGCTATTCGCTATAGCTTTAAAACCCATGTTTATCATTAATGGGACCCCAATCCAACCAATGTGAACTGACAAAATTATATATCTGGGCAATAGTATATTTTCGGAATCACTAAATCAAACTTAAACCTCCTGCACACTAAAGCTAAACATAATTAGACCGCTAGTTTCAAACCAGCATAGAAACTCAATATTCTCAAACACTTTCTGATAGCACGATGGTTCCACGTCCTTCAGAATCCTAATATTTCACGGAAGTCTCTATGCCTAGCATTGCAATTCGACGCTGCATTAGGAAATTAAGGTGGCAACCTTCACACGCAGCTCTACCTAGATATACTCGAGCAAGAAGGGCGGCGGGTTAGGATCTAAGAGAGAGAATTTCTGCAATTATGATCAGCAGACGCCGAACATAACCGGACTACCAGGCAGCATTATTTCAGGAATCCATCATGGTACAGCCTAGCTGAGGAATAGTCTTAAGTCTTAAGGAATCTATTGCTCTATCAAGTGGGGCTTCCGCTAGCAAAACAAGCGAATTATTAGAAAAATCATGGTCGGGAAATAAGATCCATTGGTGGGTCCACGAACTGGACGGATAGTTCATACTGTAAAGCCATCAAATTTTGCGCCAACCTGCTGCCCACCAAGGGGTATGCGGGCAATCGCTTTCGCACGTGCTTGAAGGATGTCACGTGACAGACTATTAGCGAATTAAAAGACACTACAACTCTGATCTCTGACGTCGGCGAAAATTGTGATACATTACAAACCAGCTATATTAACAAAACCGCACTGAATAACAAGGAACAATTAATACTAAATACCCTCTTATATAAAACATGTTTTAACTATTTTTGAGAACTTTTACTATTAGCCACTAACTGCAAAGTTGTGTAGTATAAGTATAGTATAGAAATATCAATAACCTAAAATATATAGAAAATAATTTCTCTTAAAATTTGCAAATTTAATACTCAGTACTAAAACTTTTATAATGATCACTTTGTGTCCGAAATATATATATATATCTGTGAATTTAAATAAAATTGTGAAGAAAGGTTTTTAGTGCTTTTTTAATTAATCAAGTTGATCTTAACGTAATTCACAAAAATCAAACCACAAGAAGCATATTTTGAAGAGTTTAACAAATCGTATTTTTTTTAGGTGTTAAAGAAATAGCAGAAACGTTGGGAAAAGTCTAATGTCTAAGTCATTTCGGTCCATCCAATCATCAACGTATTGTCACTGTCGATGAAAAATGGATAATTTACGACAGGTAGTGCGAAAACGATTATTGGGAAGTTTGGTGAACAAGCTTCAGCCCCTTCGAAAGCAAATATTCATCAAAAGAAGGTAAAATTACAAAGACGTCGTATATTTTGAGCTGCTAGCAAAAAACTAAACCATCAATATGCCTGTGTATTGCCGCCAATTGGATACTTTGGATGAAGCTATCAACGAAAATCGGCTAGAATTGGTAAATCGTAAGTGTGCTCCACCATGTCAACGCGAGACCACACGATCTTTGTAAAACTTTGCAAAAATGGTAATCATTCAATTCAATGGTATCAAACTCTTGCCTAATTATTTTACTGGGAAATGCCAGATCTTCTTTGAGAGTGGCATCGTGATGTTACCCGAAAGGTGGCATAAGGTCATCGAAAGAAATGGTCTATATATAAATGAATAAAATTATTGTACTAAAATGGGAGAAAAGGAAATTGTGAAAAACTTCCGTTTTCATTCAAAATACAAGTAGTTATTGATTGACCCTCGTATTACAGGTCTGTATTTTCAATTCATTTTACTGAAAAGTTTAAACACTTAACTAACGCACTTACTATGTTTTAACTACTAAAAAATTATGTAATATATATACATATATTACAAAAACACACGACTTAAGTTTCGACGGTTTAATGTCATTAATTTGCTTCACTTGATAATGACATTAATCCGTCTAAACTTAAGTCGTGTATTTTTGTAATATATGTATATACAGGGTGAGTTTTTTTCGATGTTCTCTATGGGGATCTCGGAAACTATAAGAGATAGAGAAACGGTTAAATGGGGAAAGAAGTGTAGATTAACGAGACGAATAAAATTCCACTTTCAAAGTTTTAAAAAAAGTCAAGGGTAACTAGATATTTTGAAAAAAGTAAAAAGTGTCAATTTTTTCAAATCAATATATCTCGGTTATTATAACAGATAGAAAAAACTGTAAAGGACAAAGTTTTAGATAATTTTATGTAGATTAATAAAAAATAGTCAGAAAATTTTTATCGCTATTATTTTCCGAGATATGATGCAAACTTACATTTTTTTAAATGGAAACCATAGTTGGCTATGGCCTCATTCAAAAGGTATTTTTTTTCTCTTTAATCCAATATCACATACGACATAGTTATTTCTAAAAATAAGTGAGTTATAGTCATTTTAAATTTTATTATAAATAAAAAATGGGTAGCCATGAAAAAGATGAAAGTAAAACAATTGAAGTTGTTTATAATAATAGCAATATTGTAATTATTAGTTCTACAAAGTTAAATAAAAATAAAAAACCAGCATAAGAATAATAATTTTGTAATTATCAAATGGCCTTCTGTATGTGGTATAAACCCATTTGTCAAGAGGATAATACTTTCTTACAAAAATATTATGAACAGATGAATCGCGATTAACTAATTGTGGTATTTTTAATCGCCACAATGAACATAGATGAACTTAAGAGAATCCACGAGAAGTTTCACAGAGAAAACTACAAATTAAATTTGTGTTTAATCCATGGTGTGTTTGGATTAATAATTTTCGGTTCATATATTTTTGAAAGCTCACTAAGTGAAACTGATTCCTTTCATTTTCTTCAGTAAACATTTGAAGATACGCTCGATTGTTTAAATTTATCATTACAAGCAAGATTAAAATGGTTCCAATATGACGGTGTTCCACCTCATAACATGTTGGCTTTACAAAATATTTAAATGATGCTTTTCCTAACTCATAAGTGGGAAGAAATAAACCAATCCCAGGGCCACCTAGATCTCCCGATCTGCGCGTTTTAGAATTGTTTCTGTGGGGTTATGTAAAAAACAAAATATATGAGAAATCATATCAATCTGTGGAGGATCATAAACTAGCTGTTGTTGAAACATTTAATTCAATTTACATGAGAATAGTCAAAAAGCCATAAATTCAATTTTAAAAAGATATAATTTATGTCATGATAGTATTAATAGTGGACTCTTTGACCATATTTTTTTAATATTCAAATTTCTCTCCCATTGATATATTGATAATTACAGAATTACTTTATGCAGTTGTTTCATGTTGGTTTATCTCTGTAAAACTAATAATTACAATATTGCTAATATTATAAACAACTGCAATTGTTTTACTTTCATCTTTTTCATGGCTACCCATTTTTTATTTATAATGAAATTTAAAATGACTATAACTCACTCATTTTTAGAAATAAATATGTCGTATGCCATATTGGATTAAAGAGAAAAAAATTACCTTTTGAATGAGGTCACAGCCAACTATGGTTTCCATTTAAAAAAATGTAAGTTTGCGTCATATCTCGGAAAATAATGGGGATAAAAATTTTCTGATTATTTTTTATTAATCTGCAGAAAATTATCTAAAACTTTGTCCTTTACAGTTTTTCTCTATCTGTTATAATAACCGAGATATATTGATTTGAAAAAATTGACACTTTTTACTTTTTTCAAAATATCTAGTTACCCTTGACTTTTTTGAAAACTTTGAAAGTGGCATTTTATTTGTCTCGTAAATCTACACTTCTTTCCCCATTTAACCGTTTCTCTATCTCTTATAGTTTCCGAGATCCCCATAGAGAACATCGAAAAAAACTCACCCTGTATATTACATATTTTTTTAGTGGTTAAAACATAGTAAGTGCGTTAGTTAAGTGTTTATCATGAATCACCACGTAGTAACGATCGCCACAATCCTTATGATGAAAAGTTTAATTTTATGTGCTTCTTATTTTATTAATTTGATTGAAATATTTTGAATTAGTAGAAGATTAAAGACTAATATGATTGAGCCAACTAAAAAAACTAAATGACATCATAATTGTTTAATAAATAGTGAACAAACAATTAGTTTTATTAAACATTGCAGTATTATTACCGGATCAACCTAAAAATTGTCGGTTTGTACATATTTCTTGATAATGGCATTAAGCCAAAACAAATTGAAAATAATGCAATATATAAGTGAAATACACCAAGTGAAATCAAATTTCAATGTGAAATTAATACATAATATCATTAAATACCAGTCGAATAAAACTCATTATTATGTACAAACGAAACCTTAAATTGATTTAATAAATGAATAAACAATACATCATCTTAATAAAATAGATTTATAGGAAAAACTGCAGGCAAAATACACGAAAGACTAGTGTAATTATAATTCATCGTAGACAAGGAAGTAGTAAAAGCGCATCAAATTTGCATTTTATTGGAAATAAAGAAAATGATGTAAACAGCGTGACATCTTGCTAGAAATCTTAAAACTGCTGGCATCGAATTCTCGAGAAGAAACTAGAAGCACATTGTTCGAGCATTCCAATGTGGACAGTGAAAAGTAATTCGCAAAAATGTTAAAATAAACTGCACTGATAGTGATGGCATTACTAATGAACTAATGAAGTTAAATATATTTAAATTTTAGAGTTGTAAATTGAATTGACAATGCAGTCTTTACTTCTTGAAAAAGCCTTGAAATACAGCTAGCAATTTTACAATCATTGCAAAATAAATAATTAAAAAATATACCATTAATTATAAAATATAAAAGGTCACACTATAAAAACAAAGTCTTTAATTAAGCTATTGATAATAAAAATAGAATTGTATATCAAGCTCAAATAAAAATTATTATTTAAGAAATTGTTAGTGTTTTATTCCAAGTTTATCAAGATAAACAAACTATAATTAACTTCATAAATAAACATAAGAATAATAATTAGATACAAAGCTTGTAAACAAGCAACTCAACGATAATGCATAAAATAGGGTACATTAAAATTAGCGGATTTATTAAACACGGATATTTTTATTGGAGTAAAACTTGATTTAACGAATAAATATCAAACTAATTACCCAATATTAGGTAATTTTAAATTAATGTTATAATTTCGTTTCTTCCAGGGTACAGAGAAGTATCTACCGTAAATATCAGACTGACCTTAAGAAACTATAAAAACAAAGCTCTCATCTATTTTTATGTAGAAATAGAGTACAGTTAATTGTAATGAAGCAAAGGACCCTATACTGGATGGATTGCCAAAAATTAGGAAAGTTCCAATAAGACCCGTATTATTATTATGATATTCATAAGCTTTAAACTTTAAGCTACAACATTTAATAAAACATAATAAATTAAAAGGTTTGCCAATTCCAATCCAAACGCTAAATTGATTTCGTTTGATACAAAAATCCTTCTAAAATCAATACAAATCAAATAACTGTGGATAATTTTAGACCAAAAGGTTTTTATCTTATCCAAGACAAACATATGAAAAGCAGAAATCAAATTTTGATTGGAAATTTATTATCAATGTTATTTTGAGTTTGATAATAATCAGATGCATTATCAATGGAATCACCTTTATTTCCGCTAATAGCTGAAATAAATAATCTATAATCATTCAATTCAGTTCTTTTCCGATTCCCACCCACACAAACGTGTTTTTACTCATTCAAAGCAAAATAGGTTTCGGAATGTTTGGTGTTCTTATATCTTCTCATAAATTATTACCAAAATTAATACTCACGAAAATTATTTTTTTAATTAATTATTGAGTACGATTTGCGAGATATTAATAATTAAATAAATAGAATAATGATTTTCCTGGACATTATTCACACCGATTTACATGAATAATAAATTTTTCCTATAATACCAGAAACGACCAGAACTTACCAGCTTTTACTTTATAATCACTTTAATCACGCAAGAAAGGCACGAACTGATCAGGAGTCACTGCCTCACTGACTGGGAATAGTTCTGTATTTCCCGATTTCGATATCTACCTTAAGCAAGTTAGTGGGAGGCCGGTAACCGGTAGGTAAGACAGTCAGGGTCATTGCCGGAGAAAAAATAATGCTTATGCACACGTTCGTAACACCGAAACAATAAATGTCCTCCAAAAATTAAAGAATCGTTGCAGTACAAAAACTAAATAATAAAAATAATAACGATAAGAAAAACATTCCGTGCTACGAAAGCAAAACAAAATAATTGTACAAGGAAATCGAAATGAAATAATTGCGCGCTGAGACACCTGGCTTTTTAAAAGCCGAAACGTTAATTGCACTGAGTCATCAAACTACAAATCATGCACAAAATTAAAAAGATACCGCTTCGTTATTAAGTAACGTGCAATTTTATGAAATCGTAATGTTTTTCAATATGAAGAAATAATATTCTGATAGCTACCATTATAATCCCAATTTTAGGTTCTAAACGTTTTACTATAATTGTAATTTTGCGTGTCCACTTCCGGAAGTGACCTTCATTTTTTTAATTAACTTAATGAGTATATCTTTTGATTAAGCTAAAAGAGTTAGGGGACCATCCTATACATATTTCGTGTAACTGCAAAATGAAGATCGTTGAGCATATTTTGGTCAAATTAGTTTTATTGAATAATTGCGATTATATTATATTATCTAACTAAATTATATGCTATGATCTCAAACTATAAATTCACACCGAATCAATGTAGGAAGGCTTAATTTAGATTTCCTTGTAGGTAATAGTGGCTGTAATGTGGATTAAATTAACTCTAGAGAAATTTACCTCATCGGTTCACAATACAATGTTTTACTATAACAATATGTAATAATTACCATGTTCACAAATGAAGAGCTGAATGGAAAGATGAAATCCTTTACGAATAATTAATCAACAAACCATACTCTATAACAGCCTTGTTCCTTATGTAATATGTATACTTATCAATTATTCTTTTACTTAGCTTATTGTATCTGCTTCTTATTAAACATTATATCCACTTTTTAAAATTCATCCCCGTCTTTAATAAATTTTCTATTCTCCTACATAATACCTCATGCTTCCTCTTTTTCTACCTGTTTAACATATTCTCCCTTTTACTTGAAAAAAAAAATCTCTCAATTAATTATTAATTTACCATTTTATTCTAGTTCATTTACTCTTGCTTACTTAAATTTATTTATAAATCTCATCTATTCCGTTTCCTCTTCATTCACACAGAATATCTATTTCCCATTCACATACTTAAACTTATTCTTCATATCCCCCAACCTTTCCCCATTTTTGATGATGATTCTTTCATTAAGTTCAAAATTTGGGCCATATCGCGTTCATGATTATTAAACAATTTTACATGATTTTATTTTTATTTTTTCGACCAATTTCCAATCATTAGAGGCAGTTTAATCGGTGGTAGTTTTATTAATTTGATATGCTGTATTTTTATTTCCTGGATTAATTGGATTCGATACATTTTTTTAGTTCTCTGAGAGCGATAGACTGTGTCGGCTGGGACGTGTTTTTATTCTTTTTATTCTCCGGTGCGAGAGCACTTGTTGTTGTTGTTGAAAGTGTTCTTGTTTTGGTGGAGTTCTGTTTTATGATTGATGATTTACACCGGCTATTTGTGCAGAGATCTCCATTGGGTTTGTTTACAAAACTGGTTTTCAAAACATTCATTTTGTATTTCGGTAAATTAGCATTTTGTTTAAGGATGATATTTTTGTCATCCATTTCCTTTATTACGGTATGTAAGAGTTATATTTGCTTTTTTAACGAGTCATTCTCCAGACAAAGAAGTTGGATGTTAACCTCGTCGAGGCTTCCACAACAAATAACGCGTGTGTCATCGATTATCCTTAGCCCTTTCTTCTTCCTGCAGCTGCACTTCACTCATTCTGAGATTGTATTCTCTGTACTTGAACAGTACTTTAAAAAGATTACAGGGTCTTCACCATTACGTCACGAATTAAGGCCATTGAAAATGAAGCCCTAGATGCAGAAGAGTCGAAATGTGGAAGAAAAGGTGAAACTATTGGAACAACAATTAGTACTTATTAATCGCAAAAACAAGGATGAGTATAAATATGCAGAGAAAAAAGAACAGCGTATGAATGCATCATGGAACTCGGGCGAAGACAAAGGACAGTCTTCAGAAGAAGCCACTATAATAAAAAATTGTAAAAAATGCAATTTACACTTAATAAATATAAAACAACAAAAATGTGAGCTGGACAAAGTTAACTTAAATAACATTGAACTTAAACAAAAATTAGATCAACTTCGTTTTACCAAAGATACATCGATGGAGAATAATTCATATGCAAAAGTTTTTAAAAACACTACAAAAGTTGTGCTACTATCAGATAACAACGGTAAGCATCTAGCAAAACACCTTACAAATTTATTTAATAGAAACAACGTAAGCACTGATGTAATATCTATATTTAAACCTAATGCTAAATTTGATCAAGTTGTCGAAGATGCTGCAAAATTAGGCAAATATTTTACAAAGAATGACCATGTCTTTATTCTTGCTGGCACTGTTGATGCTCTTAAAGGATCAAGTATAAATGGAGCAAAGGTACGCGAAATTTTATCTCCATTGACATCAATGACAAATATACATTTAATTGCAAATCCATTTTGGATACGAAGGAAGGTCTTAAATTCAATAATAGAGGAATGAAATAAATTTTTAGACAGATTTGCAAAAGAACTAAAGTGTGACTTTATAGATATTAATAAAATAACAAAAATAAATATAAGAGGATATTTTCATATGCTACCAAGAGACAAAACAAAATTATTGAAGAAAACAATTATGAGTGAAAAAATACCATAACTTTTATTTGAACCACTAAACGAAAACTCTTCATCTTCAAAAAACTAAATTGTGTCAACGATAGGAATTATACCCAAAACACAATAAATTGTCTGCATTTTAATGTGCAATCGCTTAGATCAAAAGTAAACGAAATTGAAACAATTATAAACGATACTAATGAAATGTTCTCAATAATTTGTTTATGTGAGCACTAGCTCACAGAGTCAGAAGTCGAGTTATTAGCTATAGAAAATTTTCATGTTGCAAGTCACTTTATTAATGCGTAATAATTTGATGGTAGATAATTTAATAATTTTTACTGCGTATCGTGCTCCCTGGGGAGATTTTAACATGTTTTTAGAGATTTTATCACTAGTGCTAGATAAATTAGATTTTATTAACAAGACTATTTATTTAACAGCCGACTTCAACGTTAGGTTCAACTTAAATGACTCCAATAAAAATGATCTACAGGACTTTCAATCGGCTTACTGTTTAAAACTTATGGTTGATTTTCCTACTAGGCAAAAAAATTGTATTGACAATATATGCTCAAATGGTGAATACTCTGTTCAACCATTTGAAACAGGTATATCAGACCATATTGGCATTAAATTTACTGTCACTGAGTTCAAAAATGCAGTGATAAAACCTATACGACGGATTTGCAGACCTATTACAGAGGCCGGAAAGTTTTTATTATTTCAAAGTTTAGATATTGAATCATGGAATATTTTAACTCATCTTGCCATAATACTAGTATGTGCTTTGCCCAATTTATAGAGATATTTTCATATAATTTTAAAATTGCGTTTCCCGAGAAATCAGTTATTCGACCAAATAATACCAAGCCTCAAATTCATTGGTTCACCGACGAACTTAAAGAAATGACATTACAACTCATATCTGCTGCATATAACCGACAACAATGTCCAATATTACACAACATTAGAAATAATTATAGACAAGCGTACAAAGCAGCATTCAAAACTGGGCGAATTAAAGCAAATGCCAAATATATACAAAATTCAAATAACGAAATTGCAGCAATGTGGAGTATTATCAAAGCAAGAACCAATTCGGCATTGCCAGAGAAAGATTGTAAACTTACTGCAAATGATTTTAATATTTATTTCGCGAAAGTTGCCAATAAAATAATTATGGAGATGGAAGAACCTAACGTTGATCCAATTCTTTTAAGGCCATTTTTGTTTTAGTGAAGTATCGTCCAGTGTTGTCAGTAGCGTTATCCAAGGATTGAAAGTAACCAAAAGTCGAGATATATATGGAATGAGAGTTGACGTCTTGAAATCAATTATGAATAGCATATTGACACCCCTAACAATGCTAATAAATTTATGTATTCAATCTAGTCATTTTCCTGATGTTTCAAAAGTAGCTTTAATTATTCCAATTTATAAAAATGGCGATAGAAATGACCCCAACAACTACCGACCTATTTCTCTCCTACCTATATTTTCAAAAATTGTCGAAAAGATATTAAAAATTCAACTTACTAAATACTTTGTTTCATCGAACTTATTTACCAAATATCAATATGGATATCGAAAAGGTTATTCTACTTCGGATGCAATATTAAAATTTATAGATTGTACATTAGATTGTTTTGAACGAGGGGTAGAGGCGAAGTCTACATTCCTTGATTTGTCAAAAGCTTTTGACTGTGTTTCTCATAGTATACTACTTTGAAAATTATACTGCTATAACATCCATCCAGATAGTATAAAATTAATTTTATCATATTTGTCAGATAGAACTCACTGTACATACTATAAAAATGCAGTATCGGACACAGCCAAGTTAGAACAAGAAGTACCACAGGGTTCAATCCTTGGACCGCTACTATTTCTTATATATATCAACGACTTTCTATGTAGCCTTCCTTGTTCAGATGTGATCTTATTTGCGGACGATACCACTATTTCTAATTCAGTTGGGTCATGCTCTGAACAAGAAGTAGTGATATCATATACAGAATGGTTTTGTAGCAATAAATTAAAGTTAAACGAACAAAAAACCAAACAACTTACTCTGTCATTACGAAAATCAAATTTAAATAATGAATCAACGAAATTTCTTCGTGTGAATCTTGATTCAAAAATGAGTTGGGAAACACATGGGGATGCATTAGCTAATAAACTTGCTAGAAATATTTTTATTTTACGAAATATTTCTTCACAAGTACCACGATACGCACTCAGATCTTACTATCACGCGCACATACAGTCCCACATACAATATGGCCTAATTGCTTGGGGTCATTCAGCAATTAGACATAGAATATTTAGCTTACAGCGAAGAGCAATTAGAGTTATAGCTGGTTGTTCTTACAGAGATGACTGTAAAAATGCGTTTATAGAACTTAAGTTACTAACACTGCTATGTCTGTATATCTACGAGTGCTTAATATATTTAAAAACGCACCCTAGTAGTTATCCAACTCATGAATATAACCACACGTATCCAACTAGATACAGACATAATATTTATCCCTCTTCATATCGCTTAAGCAAATCTCTGACCGGCACAAGATACTACGCGATAAAATTTTTCAACCAACTCCCATCACATATTCGAGAACTGGATTTATGTCCTTTTCGGATACAATAACTATGTCGTATGTCATATTGGATTAAAGAGAAAAAATTACCTTTTGAATGAGGTCATAGCCAACTATGGTTTCTATTTAAAAAAATGTAAGTTTGCATCATATCTCGGAAAATAATGGTGATAAAAATTTTCTGATTATTTTTTATTAATCTGCATAAAAATATCTAAAACTTTGTCTTTTACTGTTTTTTCTATCTGTTATAATAACCGAGATATATTGATTTGAAAAAATTGACACATTTTACTTTTTTCAAAATATCTAGTTACCCTTGACTTTTTTGAAAACTTTGAAAGTGGAATTTTATTTGTCTCATAAATCTACACTTCTTTCCCCATTTAACCGTTTCTCTATCTCTTATAGTTTCCGAGATCCCCATAGAGAACATCGAAAAAAACTCACCCTGTATATATAAAATACTCACGTTATTACGATTAATACCAAATATTTAAATTTAATTTGTATAATGTTTAATATAATTTATTTAATGTATTTTTAATTAATATTAGCATAGTATAGATATTGGTATTATTATTATAGACGTAGTAACATATTAAAAACTGTATTGACAAGTGTAAAGCTGCAAAGCTATTGGTACAATAAAGAGTATTATAAGATTATTATTATAACTACTATCACCCGCCATGTTCGCTTATTTAATGATTATTAATATTCTAACCCTCACTCCATTTCTTCTTACTCTCTCCATCACGCAATTTACTCCACTAGCCATAGTAACGATTTGATTTTTGATTCAATTTCCTTCCTTAACAACTCATAATTTTCTATCTCGGTTCTTCACCATGATCATTTTAATTCTACAGCTAATACACATTATCACATATTTCTTTATAATTGTCTATGTATTTACATTGTAGCAGTTTCTTAAACTTGTACTTATCGCGTTCTTCTATTTATTTCCACAACTCATTCCTCAGTCCATCCATCCACGCTGCTTCGCTTCCTTAGATGCTTTTTGTACCTCTTTCTTCATCAAGTTCTCCATTAACATATTCTCTTATATCCTATCACAGCTTCTTTTAATGTTCTTTGTCTCTTCTTGTAACAATCGGTATCTTCATTTTTTCCTTATTTTTCCATCTCTGACTTATTCATGCTCTAAATCTTTTTTATTTTACGTATATCAGAATTTACTTTAACTGCTTTCACTAGCTTCTCTTTGTATTCGATTTTTCTCTTCATTTTCCTTTCACATCTCTTACGTTATCCTGTAACTCCTTCGTGAATCATATTTTTCTATAGTTTACTACATTCTTATTCTTGTTTCGGTTCTTTATCTTTGCCTACATACATTTCTTTTTATAATGGTAGGACGTCCGATTCCATAGATTCTTCCATTTCCATTTTTCTTATTAATATTTTCCTGCTCTGCTACTCTGAAATAACTACGTAATAATTTACTGATGATTATTGCAAAGCAATGTATTTCCTTCTTAAACCTCTTCTGCACATGTGCATCCACTATCTTTCTTCATCAGATATGTCTTTACCCTTCTACACTTACAATCTGTTCACTACTACATACATAATCCTATAAATAAACGTTTGGGAGAGGAAGCATAATTGTTAATTCATGAATCCTATATCGTTGGATACAAACCTGAAAATATACCGTTTATGATTTGTTAGTTTCTTTGATTTTAATTGCAAATATGTCTAGATTATGTGCATTGTGTTGAGAATATGATATAATGAACTAGATTTAATTTGAATGGTCAAACATATATCATGAGAATTATAGTATTTCCGACTTGTTTGCGGATTGAAGTACCATAAACATGTTATACTGTAGGAGAAAATTATTTGCTTTGTGCCACCTTCCAATAACCTCTAATTCAGTTAATTTACAAAGCTCAAGTTGCTTGGAAGGAGGTGCTATAAGTAAGCATTGATATCTAATTTCATCGATTCCAAAATGTGTACAAGAGTACCTAACGTAATAGCCGAGTTATATGCCATTCAGATTGCGCAATGCAGCACAGACCAGCGATTCATGGACGGAATACTACGACACCTCGAATTCTGCTACGTCTACATAGACGACACTCTGGTGGTATCCAAGTCAGAAGGAGAACACGCAAAACACCTCCAGCAACTGTTTCAAAGATTAAGCGAAATCGGCATCGTAATTAACTAGGCGAAATATACATTCGGAGTAGATAAGATCTCTTTCCTAGGCTACATGGTGTCTAGCGAAGGGATACATTCGAAGACAAAAGTGGTATGCAGCTACAGCTGCCAGAGACAGCAAGAAAACTACGGCAAATACTCGCGATGATAAACACTACCGATTTTTTATCCCGAATTCCGCAGGTGTACAAGCACCCTTGAACGAATTACTAAAAGGAAAGAAACGAGGCAATCAACAAACACTTGAACTGATAAAGCCCGGAAAGCATTTCCCCAGCGCGAGCAGCAGGTCGCAGAGGCAACATTTCTTGTACATCCAGAGACAAATGCAGCGCTAGCAATCACAACCGACGCGTCATACACTGTGCTAGGGGGCGTGATTCAGTAACAGTAAGAAGGACGTTCAAATCCAGGAAGCTATACCCGACCGAGCGGAAATATGCCGCCTAAGATAGAGAGTTATGGGAAAATTTACGCAACAGTCAGGAAATACAAACACTTCCTTGAGGGACGAATTTTCACGATCTCCACAGACAATAAATCATTGACATTGACATTCGTACAGAAGCCAGAAAAATGTTCGCTAAGGCAATTCTGATACCTTGGCTATATCGGACAGTTTTCCACGGACATTCAGCATATCAAAGGAAAGGAAAACTGAAACGCTCAGCAGACTCTAGGTAAACACCGCAGGCATAGACATCGCAGCCCTAGGAGTCAATAAGGAGTCTAACCCAGAACTCAAACACGTCTTGAACAGGAAAGACACAAATCTGTAAATGAGGAAGATACGTTTCCTGGAATACGACGATGCAATTTACTGCGACGTATCGACAAACTCATCTAGGCCATTTGAGACGACAAAGTTTAGGGAACTAGCATTTGACAGGCTACACCAGCTATCACATCCCGGCAACAGGGTATCAGCGAAACTCGTAGCAACAAAATTGATATGGTCCAGGATGCGAGACCTGGAGCAGGAAATATATGGCATGTGAAGAAGCAAAAATTTTACGGCACAACACGTCCGTAGTAGAGAAATCCCAGCTACCATTTTCGAAATTCGAGCATGTACACATCGACATCGGCGGCTCCCTGCCCGAGTCATACGAAAAAAAAATACATCCTGACATGTATCGTCCGCTGTATCAGGTGGCCTGAGGCCATCCCCATGGCAGTTATCGAGGCCAGTTCGGTAGCGAAATTACACACAGTATATCAAAATTAAGCACTCCACTGAGGGTAACAACGAATCAGGGACACCCGTTCAAGTCGCAATTGTTTAAAAAACTAGAGGATCTCCACAGATACCCATAGTCATCTTTCTAGAAATCAGGACTGCCTGGAAAGAAGACATCGGAGCAATTGCGGCAGAAATAGTATATGGAGAATCACTACGACTTCCTGGATAAAGCAACGATAGAATACGACACGTACGCAACCCAACTAAAGAGGATCATGAGGGACGCAAAACCAATCCAAACGACAAAACCAGATCAGTTTACATTCAAAGACTTGAAAACGGCATCACACGTGTTTTTCAGGAAAGAGACAATGCGGAAGGTATTACAGTCCCCTTACGAAGACCCTTACGAAGTCATCGAACGAAATAACAACACGATGGTGATTAGAAAATGCGGTGTAGCTGTAATTAATACTTAATTAATTAAGGAGAAGGATATTTCCTAACAACTCAGCACTCCCCCAAATTTGTTATTAAATTCCGTCACAAGCAGAAGAGAAATATAGATTTATATTTAGTTGACCAATTTAAAAAAATATCTATCAAAAATGCGTTTATTATATAATAAAGTACACCATTCATGAATTTATCTCTTAAAAATAATATAGTCCAAAAGTAATCCTTCGTGGTCACGACATTCATTTATTCGAACAATAAAATTCTTTTTTAGCCTCGGCATGATACTTTGTGATAATAGATATTTATTTCAAATGCGCCAGAAAAGTTAGCCTGTTGGCGCAAACTTTAGATTAAAGATAACATCACAGGAAATCAGGACTTCTTGGAGGCCAATTTAAGTCACCTGCACTAGAAAGTAAATTGCCAGGAAAAATTTCACGAAATCTGACGTTGTTCCGTTTGGAACCATATTATTTGGTAATGGCCAAGAACGATTTGCAATTCAGCTATCAAAAGCACATTTTACATAATGCTCCGAATCAATTTATTTTTTGAGAGCGGGGGAATGCATCCCGCACGTCTCTTCTAACAGATGGATAAGTATGTGGGACTCATACTATTCCTTCTGAATAGGCCCTAGCTACTAAACCTCCTCTCTTTCTAAGGGTACCGTTGGGATCGTAAGGTATTTTTTACTAGGAACTCCCCTGCTACACTTGTCCATGCTGATAGTGTCGCCCCGTTTTATCCATAGCTGCTTTCTCGCAGATCACTTTCTTGATCGTAAGAGGGATGACTTCCTACTTCTGTGCCTCCGAAAGCATTGCATACACAAGTGTTTCCGCTGTTAGCGGCACCCCCAACTCACGCTATAGTCACTCCTACTCTCAACTCCACCGCACAAACTCGAGAAGCTTATGACCAACATCATTAATAGCGATCGCGCTCCAGACGCACCTCCCACTTTCAACGTTCCCGATACGCTATAGATAAGCCTGAAATCAGCTATGTCTGGTGAAAACTACATGAAGTAGTATGATAGCTCGCCGCGTGTTCTTCTGATCCACGGCCCCATCTCAGAAATTAGTTTTTCTAGTTCAGGCTCTCCTAGATCCTATGCTGCTACGGCGTACAACAATTTTGACTCCGCAACCCCCATCAGGAGGCTTCTAGTGCTCTCCGTAGCATCACCCACGTTTGTCAACAATCGGGAGCTACAAAACTGGTTCGCCTCTAATATAACCCCCAGGTATTTCATTATTTTCTCCACCACTATGTCCCTGCCCAGCAGTTCCACTCTTTCCCCTGGGATACGTCCACCTTTCTCCGGAAAAGCTATACTATCCCCACGACCAGTTCCGTTGATGCCAACCACTGTCATAGCCCCATCGGGAAGCGGCAGACGTCCACCCCGACGTAGGTGATGTTCCACACAAAGAAGCCCAAAACCGATTCTTGGGGCACCCCGCCGGTCATTAGCACGCTTTGCTCAGTGTCCAGGTCTTCCGGGAACGCAAGCTCTCTGCCTCTCAGATAGCTTTCAAACATCCTCATACTGTACCCCGGTCTTCGCTTCTCCCGTAAAGCCTTCAGAAGTACGTGCATGGGGAGGGTGTTAGAGGCGTTTTTGATGTCAAGAGCGATGCACATGCAGTGCATTCGCCCACTTGGTGGCCCGGTGTTTGCCCGATCCATTATTTTTCTTCTGACTTTAAGGATCCGTGGTGGACCCACTCCTGGCACAAGCGAACCCACGATGGGCATCAAGTTTCTTTGCAAATATTTTGTATATGCCGCCTCATTTATCGCTCTTTATTTCGCGCAAAGCTGCTGCTACTTGTCCGCTTTGCTGCATTTCGTGATTCATATTTATTTCAAATGCACCAGAGAAGTTGGTCTCTTGGCGTAAACCTTAGATTCAAGATAATATCACAGGAAAAGTCCATAGGGGATAAGTCAGGGCTCCATGGAGGCCAATTTATGTCATCTCCCCTAGAAATTAATTTGCCAGCGAAAATTTCACGAAATCTGACGTTATTTCGTCCTGATGAATTCAATTCGGTTACCAAAACAGTTGTCTAACATCATATTAATCCCAAACCTTAGCGATCCATTGCTTGATTAATGAGAAACAAGTATATGAAAAAATTAAAGCCCCAAATGTCTTTGGTAAATAGTCATACATTGTGAAAATAAACTTGTTTGCTGTGCTTAAAATTAAATTTATCTAAAAAGATTTTTGTATAATTATGTAACAAATAAAAACTGTAACTAAATCAAAATTATTATTCAGATTTAGAAATAAATTATGTGAGATACATGTAATGTCAGTAAATTCTTGATTATATTATAAAAACTATAGGTTGATTTTGTTACATAAATTTATAAATCTACTCTACATAATTTTATACTTTAAATGCCAAACATTCTACTTTTTTAATGAAATATTTAAAAAAAATAAAGTGAAACGAACCAACTGAATTTTTAATTAATTATCTATTCCACTTTTAAATTAAACTATAATACAAAAAAACACGACTTCATTACACTATTTTAATTATTCAAATTTTAAGCTGAATTTGTTTACTAGCTTGTCTAATTAAAAAAACAATTTTTATGAATAATTTATTTAAGAACTAGGACAACATAATAACGTTTAATATTTAAATTATTTTATACGTTAATCATAATTCAATATTTTTTGCGGAAGGTAAACAAGTAGAGCTTGTTTTTTTCACGTATTAAAACGCGTTGTTTAATAATTGTAGCACATTGATTCATTGTAGACCACTGCAAAACAGGACGGAATTGTTTATAAAATTTATTGTTATGATCGCGTGAAATATGCAAATGGGTCCCATAAACATCTCCCGACGAAGGCTGACAATATAATTTATTGAAACCATTCGACATTCATGCCGTTTGCTTTTGTATGGCATCAGGTACACAAATATGAAAAACAGTCCTGAAAAATTACCTTAAACGTTTACTTTTATTATTATTGTAGAATTGCTACTTATTTTTAATATAATATATTAAAAATTAAATGCTCACTTTTTAATTTTATGACCCATTAAGGTCTAAATAATTGAATAAAATGATTAATTCCAATAAACTAATTAAACTCGAAATAAATTATAAATGTCATGTCTATATAACTGGAAATAATGCATTTAATTGAAAACCATTGAAATGTGTAATAACAGTGCATAATTAACATATAAGGCTCAAATAAATAAATTCCTGAAATAAATAGCACAAAATATCAGTGTACATTGATGATCATTTAACCTGGGAAGTATACATTAAACATATTGTAAATAAATTGAATAGCCCACATTATGCTCTCATTGACTTGAAAAGTGTGTGGATCAAAGTATATTACTAATCTCAAAATTATGACTATATTTTTATTATATTTGTATCATATGTCATTGTTTATGTTCGATTAGGGATTAATGTGATACAAATTATGACAGAAATGCCTCTGATTTAGGTCTACCAATGCATAAAACGTCTATGTTAAAACGTGGTACACAGTATATGGCCATTAAAATACTAAATTGATTACCAATATCACTAAAAATTCTTAGAGATAGGAATTAGGACCGATTATCCCACGAAGAAGCCCTAATAAGGTCTGTGAGCCTCTCGTGAACTGTGACCTAACAGATCTATTGTTCTACACTTCCCAGGCAGTCCCACGTCCTCCATGAACCTGATAACTTTCTTGGAGCAGTATCTCCTCCAAGAAAGTTATCAGGTTCATGGAGGACGTGGGACTGCCTGGGAAGTGTAGAACAATAGATCTGTTAGGTCACAGTTCACGAGAGGCTCACAGACCTTATTAGGGCTCTATTTAACCTATAACCCCCTCGCGATATGTGGTTGAGGCTGATATTACATATAGATTATTCAAGAACCTGCGAATTATCACTTGTAGAGGAATGTTCAATATCTGAATGTTAACGTGATACCCAGATTGTAAAAATTAAGTTTTCTGCATTTCTTCTTCTCGAATCTGATACGTGGATCGTTATTCCACAAACACCTAGGGAAAATTGGGGGTAATTACCCCCCCCCCCCCCCTAAAAATTATTTGCTTATATTTTTTAATCTTAAAAATTACCAGTATTTCAAATACACAATTTAAGTTATGGTGAATCTAGTCAGCGATCATTGACGGTGCATATTTCCAAAACAGACAGTTCACAAATTAAAGTTAACGGTGCTTGCGCAGAGAAGTGATGGGTTTCTTCCATTGCACAGGGGGTTCCCTTTTCTAATACTATTCGCCCCTTTGGCATCGTTAAACATTACATTATTTTACATTAAGAGAGCGCGAACCGCATTAGTTCAATATGTAATACATCTTGTCTTGGTTTAAATGTAAATATTATAAGCATATAAATCCTAAATTTTTAGTTGTTACTGACTAATTACTAATTTATTATAATTCAATCAATAATTAATATTAAATATAATTATTCAATATGCATTCTTTTAAATTAATTTATTCTTAATTTTTATTTTTAGTGAATTAAATTAATAAATAAAAATTCAGAAAATTAAAGAAACTAATGATTCTTCAACAAAAAAAGATCAGTCTATGTCAACAGTCAATTTAAATCGTCCATCTACATCTACATCGCCATTTTCCGAATACGGAGGAGAATCTTCAGGATCTTCAATAGGTTGTTCCCAGCAAAAGAAAAGGGAAACACAAAAAAGGAGCACACAACATGTACATTTAGAAACGTTGAAATTTACATGATATAGGTACATTTTTTAATGCTAATGTTAATGAAATTTAAAAAAAAATTAAATTTTAAATGGAGACCAAATGATACTTTTGTGTTACCCTATTCTGTACATAAAAATGGGGAAAGAATATTAAATATAACTTGTCTGAAAAACATTTTAGACAATTTATTTAGTTAATGTTTAAACGAAATCTTTTAAAAATATCGCTTCGTTTTTACAAAATTTGATGGGATGCACCAACAAGTACTTTTGCAAAAATTAGTATCTCAGCCAGTAACCCAATATTCTAAATTATCAGATAAAGATAGTGATTTGATAAGTCATTAAAATTCAATTGTTTATGCGGAAAAATTATAAAATCATTCAATACCCCATCACGAGGTATAATAATTAAATTAAATATGGAAAGGCTTCTACAAATGAAAGAAAATAGAAATAGATTAGAACCAATAATCGAAAGTATATTTATTTGTGGAAACAAAATATTCCCTTACTAGGTCATCGTGACGCTGGTTCTCTCTTAAATACAAAATCTATTACAAACGAGGGCCATTTTCGTGAAATTCTACGTTTCGAATTGCAGCTAATTATATAACTTTAAAAAATAATTTGGAAAACAGTTAAACATATCTCACAAATGTCTCTTGTAATATGATCAGTCTATACTTGAATTGGAAAAGATGGATGTTCCGTTATGATTTGAGAAATGTATCTATATTGCAGTTAACCTTGCCCAACGCCTTTAGAATACCATATTTCAACCATGTTTTAAATTTGTCCATATCAAAATGTATGCAAGTACAGTGTGCTCGCAATGACATTGGTAAGAGATACCATGCAATAAACTTGCTTTTTAAACATTGTGGATTCTTTGGAATTAATTTCGTAATGGGAAAATAGATAATCTTGTAGTAAAGCTTAATTGCTTAAGATTTCTATTTGTACCGCAATTTTCAGTTACAATATTCTCTTTGTCCGATATTTTTAGCAATACAGTAACTTTAAGAAAATGGATACATCTTACGCTAATAACTTGGTAAATAACACTATTGATGTTTTATCCAATAAGAAGAAAAATGCTGCTACATCGTTTAAAACAATTTATAATGATGCAGTCAATATTTTAAACGAATTACAAATTGAAATGACGAATCTTCGTATTACAAAATACCAGAGAAATAGACCAAACGTGGACCAACCTATTATATAGAATTATTTTTATTTATCTTCTATCCTTTTACCCATTACGGGTGTCTGAACTTATTCTCTACAATATGTCTCAGTTTCTTTCCATTCCATTTCTCTTCTTTCCGCTGCTTGATGTACCAACTTGCTCGTTGCTTGGTCTTCCTGATCTATGTTTGCCTTGTATTTTCCTCGTGTATTCTTTTCGATATTAATATTGAGCTGTTCTCTTACTTCTGTATTTCGTACTGTATCTCTTCTTGTAGTTCCCTCTATCTTTCTTATAATTCTTTTGTATATTTCTGTTTTTATTGTTTTTTAATCACTTTTTTCTCTAAGAATGTTTTCTTTATTGTGTTGTAGATCCTTCCTGCTTTACCTATTCTTTCATCTATTTCTGAATCTATCTTCCCTGTGTCCTATATTGTTGATGCCAGATATTTGAATTACCCTACCTCCTCTACCTGTTTTCCGTTTAACTCTATTTTGATGATATTATAATTGTTTTGGTTTTGTTTGTATTTATTTCCATATTTATCTATTCCAGCTCCTCTTTGTATATTTCCAGATTTTTCTTCAGAATCTGCTATTAATGTTATGTTGTCGGTAACCATTAATATTTGCACAAATAAAAAACGTTTTAATTTTGTTTGTATAACACTGACTTTATTAAGTGACTATAGTTTCGACATTTTTAGCTTGTCATTATCAAACTAGAAGTTTAGCTAAAATTGTCGAAACTATAATCACTTAATAAAGTCAGTGTTAAACAAACAAAGTTAAAAAGTTTTTTATTTGTGAAGAATAATGTATAACGAAGTAGAAGCATCCACCGTTAACAGATTAATATTTGCATTTTTAATAGTTCCATATTTCTATACCCTATCTTAGTGTTCTCGGCTCTTTATTTGCTATTTCTTATTGATTCGTCTACCATATAAGTAATGCAAATAATAAAGGACTTAATATACAACCTTGTCTTAATCCTGTTTTAGTCTTGAACTTTTGTTCTTTTGTTGTTTCTGTATAACTCCTTTACTATGTTTATTATGTTTCATTTTATCCCTCTTTTTTCAAGTACATGCCATATGTCCTCTCTTCTTACCGTGTCATACGCTTTTTTTTAGGCCGATGAAGCATATGTGTAATTCCTTTCCCTTTTTAATTATCTTCTCTGTTAGTTACTTTTAACCCTTTTTGTGTATGGGTATTACAATTCCCTTGATTCATTCCTCGGGTGTCTTGTGATTCTTGATGGTGTCATTTACTATTTCCAGGTATTCTTTCCTCCCCTTTTCCGCTATATATTTCATCATTTCGCCTGTGATTTTTTGATTGCTGCCTCCAGTTCTTCTATTATTATTTCGTTTTTTCCTCCATTTGTTTCACCTTCAATTTGTTCTTAATCTCTATTATGGTCTGTTTCGGTTAATTCCTTTCCATCTTACTAATATCTTCTTTTCTTGTGTTATTATATTTCCGTTTTTGTCTTTTATACTTGGCTGGCTTAGTGTCTTTTTATTCCTCATCTGTTTAATTGTGCTGTAAAACATCTTTTGGTTTTCTGTGAACGTTTCTTTCAGTTTTTTACCGAACTGCTCCCAGGATTGCTTTTTTGCTATCTTCATTTTGTGTTCTACTATTTCATTTGCTATTTTATATCTTCTGAAGTCTTCTTCTTTCCCTCAATTTATGTATTTTTTCCAATTCTCTTTTCTGTTTCTACAAATTGTTTTACCTCTTCTGATCCCCACCTGTTTTTCTTCCACTGTTTGTTTGATATAGAGCTTGTCCTGCAGTTTTTCTGGGCTGCTTTATTTATGATTTCTTTGAACTTTTTTCATTTGCTTTCTGCTCCTTCTATTTTGTTTGTTTTTTCCTCTATTTTTGATTGATATTCATTCCTAGTTTCTTCTTGAATCAATTTGTAGCTTTTGCGTTTTTGTTTATTAATGTTTTGGACTTCGTACTTTCCGAGTTTTCTGCTCCTGTGTTAATTTCTGTTTTTACCAAGTAGTGGTCGCTCCCTATTTCAACTTGTCTTGTTACTTTAACATCTTTTACCTTTTTCCATTCTCCTGAGTGTTAAGAAGAGTCTAACTTCTTTTTATTGCTATAATGAGATTGTTTGTTACACATAATTCTATAATTATTTTTCCATTTTCGTTTCTGTTCTCATCTCAATACTTTGCCCTGTATCTATTTTTGCCTTTGTTATCCTGCCTTACACTTCCATTAAGATCTCCCATGACTATTGTGCTTTCTTTACCATAGTCTATTTATTTTTGCAGTCTCTAGTAAAATTTCTCTTTCTGTTCTTCTTTTTTGTTTTCGTTTGGTGCATATGTCACAATTTGATTTCCATGCTTATTGATCTGTAGTCCCCATATTTTTCGTATATTATTTTTTTTTTCGATTTTTTATTTCTCCTATTCCTCTTCTTTTTCTTTAATACTTATTAAATTCTATATTCTGATTTTTATTGTATTTAACTTTTTTCTTGTACCATTTTTACGCTGTGATGTCTTATTTCTTATTTGCTTTTCTATTAATGTCTCTTTTATTCGTTTTTGGAACTATTTATACTCGACCTGTACTCCTATAGGCTAATTGTTATCTTTTGGTATCTTAGTTTTACTCTCTTTCCTTTTGCTTTTTGTTTTCTTGCTATTTTTCTAATTTTTTTGTACGAATCTTTCTTCATTTGTTAGGTCATTATTTATGTATATCTTGGACCCTCTTAGATTTCTTTTTGCTCTCATTATTTGTTGTTTTGTTTCCCATGTCCAAACTTCGACTCGTATTATTTGTTTTTCTTTGTGTAATGTGAAATTCTCGACTTCATTCTGTTCTTGATTTTCCTTTGCTGCTAAGCCTGTTATTATGATATATTTGTTGTTTCCATTGCGTTTCTTACTTTTCCACTCTGTTTTCCAGGTTATCGATTCTTTTTAAATAGGTGATAAATAAAACACTAGGGTTTTGAGAATTTACACAATTTAATGTTGATATACTGCGACAATTGTTTCGCCACACAGTGGCTTCATCAGGCAGATGATAATGATGAAGCCACTGTGTGGCGAAACAATTGTCGCAGTGAATCGATATTAAATTGTGTAAATTCTCAAAACCCATTTATCACCTATATAATAGAATTTCACCAAGTATAAGCATCATCAATCCAATATTTGATTCTTTTTAACATCTATTGCTTTTCTAGCTCCCACTTCTCTTGTTTATTAGTAGTGTCTTTCTTAAGATTTCTAATCTCTTCTTTTAGTTCTTCTGAGTTTTTTTGCCATTTTGCCAAACATTATATTTAGTTCCTCCATTTCCCCTTCGTTCTTAGCTATATTTAAATTTGCCCTCTCCGTGAGTTTTGTCCTTGTTTTCAACTTCCTTTGTTTTATTTTTGTATCCTGTTGTTGTTCCAACGTACTGTTTCGCTGATTCTGTTTTTTCTATCTTTTTCTACTCTCCATTGCTCATTTTGAAACCTTGGAATCCATATTCAGAGCAGTCGATTTTTCTTCACTTTTGTTTTCTCGTTTTGAATTGGAATTTTGGAAATTACAAAGGCAAACGAAAATAAACTAAAAGAATAATTACCAGAAAATGCTTTAGATGCATACAGAAACGCCAATATTTACCTAACATTAAAATAATTTTACAAATATTATGTACTCTGCTCGTTAGCATTACTTCTGCAGGAAGAAGTTTTTCTACACTGAAAAAATTAAAATCGTGGCTGCGAGCCACTATGTCAGAAGAAAAACTAACCGGGATAGCTCTATTATATATTCATAGATATATGGATATTAATTTTAAAAATATTATTAACAAGTTTTTTGGAAAGCAAGGAAAAGCAAATTTCATTATTTAAGAAATAAATTATTTTTTCAATAAATTTCAAGTTTTACAGAATATTTTATTATGTTTTTATATGTCCAATATTTATTTCGGGTGTGATATTATTTTGTTTTTATTTAAAAATAATAGAATTTAATTATATTATTATATAATAGTCTTTTTTATACAAATTATATTTTTTGTTTTTAAAATTAACCAGTAACACTAACGTAATCATATTTAAATGATACTCAGTAGTTATAAGGAGGAAATTGACTGTAGGGCTTTGGTATTGACACGATATAAAAAATCGTACAATAATTAAATAATTGTACTGGTAATTGCACTTAAATAGTTATAATTTTAGTTTAGTATTGGAAAACGTATATATAATATAATAATTCATAAGTTATTTAAGAAAGTTAGAAGTATAGACCTTTAGGAGTATTTCGTATATGTAAGTTGAAATCATATTTTATTTTATTTTTGTTTTTACTGTGAAATAAAATCTGGCGATATGTATTTCTGCAGCTGTTACACTATCCACACTAAGCAAGTTGAAGTGTAGAGTCACAATTTAATTAGCGTATCAAAACGACAGACAGGAGAAGAGTGCAGCTTATATAAACGGATATAGCTGCCCCGGCTCAAGTCCAATATGATTCAATCGTTAACAGAAAAATCTATCGAAGCTGCTCCACGTCCGTACTCTAACCAAGTGGACCAGGCTGACAAATAATTGGGTGCCAGTACAATAAATGCTCCATTCATAAACAGCTTAAGAGACGGACAGCAAATAATCACCTGCAAACGTCAAAGATGCATTTTGGATGGACTCAAATAGTGTTAGTGTATTATGGACCCTATAGACCCTACTAAGTACTATAGATTATGTTGGGCTAAGATAGATATGTAGTCGTTGGGGCACTAATTTACTGATGGGAGAGTAATGTCGCGAGCTGGTGATATTTGACATAGAAAACATCAAATCTCACGCGGTTCACGAGCACTCGATGTACGCCCGTACTCGGCGGGTTCAAGTACTGATGATAAAGGAAGAGTGGGAGGAAATAATAGTGGGAAATGAGAGATAATATGAAAGAAGAGGGTGAAGGTGGACTTTAAAGAAGGTGGAGAAGGTCATGGATCATGGGTTAAATATCGGAAGGGAGTATACCGGATAACTATGGGAATATTGAATATTAATAAAAACTGGAATAAGCAAGGATGCTTTAATAATTGAAAGAAGGTCTCAAGGTAAACGGCTAAACAGCAATAGTAGAAATGTAAATGAGTGGATGATAGAATATAGGTGGAATATATTAAACTAATGTACAGATGGGACAGGGAAGTTAAAATAATATTGTTTGCTATCGAGGTATCGACAGTGATGGATTGCATAGTTATTATATGCTTTTAGGATAGAAGTGAGAAGATTGAAAGTTGAGGAAGTTTTGGTAAAGATACAGATAGGAAAAGGTAAGAAAGCGGAGCAAAGACAAGTATATCTTAAATTGGAGAGTGGTGTAAATGCCATTAATGATAAAAATAACGGATAAGAGAAGGTTAAGAGGGATAAATAACAATGAAAGATTTAAGGGATGTCATAGTGGAATGCGGAAAAAACTAAAAAGAAAACATGTGAATTGTGTTCTTACTTGGATGAAGAATGTCGAAATGCAAAGGGAGAAGTAATTGCGAAAATGCTTATGGAGGTATAAAAGTGAATTAGAAATATGGGATATTTCAATATTCATAGGCAGATGGCATGGTATTAATTGCTAGAGATTTTGGAGGAATAAAAGATATGTTGAAAAGATTGGAAAGATTTATGGATAAGAGAAGACTATGCGTAAACCATAAATAAAAGAAGGGTAGGAAGAGTATTATCGAAAGGCGGAGTAATTAAAAGAATTAATATAATTAAGTATTTAGGACTTATTTATGTGGAACATAAAAGGTAGGTAAAGAAAAAGTGAGGAAAGAGTGGAGTGTTGTGAAAGAAAAATGGAGAAAATGGTTGGTGAGCAATTTCCGAATACTTTGTAAAATATGAGATGCGTGTGTGAAGTAGATTTAAATATACAAGGTGCACCATAAGAAACTGACATTTTTAGGATAGGTAGTACTAAACCGAAAGGGGTCGGAGAAGGGAGCTTGCAGTTTGTAAGTGGTTTATTTAACTTCAGTTATGCCGCTGTGGACTGTGGAGCATCGAGTTTTCGTGTTTGGCAGTTTTGCGAGGAGCGGCGAATTGGTCACGGAAGTCCAACATCTCTTTCGCCATGGACACCTACCGAGCCAGAACACCATTTTGCGATGGGTAATGCCCATCTTGGTGGAGGCAGTTTAATAAAAAGGTATCCACTGGAACAACCTTGCACAGATCGAACTCCGGAAAACGTAAAACGTGTAAGGCAGGATATGTTACGTAGTCCAAGGCGTTCAGCTTGTCAGCTTTCTGCAGCACTGCAAATATCCGACACTTCAGTACGGCGAATTCTTCACCAAAATGTACGTTTTCACCCCTATAAAATGGCAGTCTATCCACAAAGTGCAGCTTTTGTGAAGCGATGCTGCAACTTTTGTGATTTTAATAATGAGTGACGAGGCTCACTTCCATCTCAATAGTGTTGTGAATCTTTAAAACTTCCGATACTGGTGCTTTGAAAATCCACAAACTCTACGTGAATTACAACTACACAGCTCTAAATTTTTGCGGCATCGGGAGGTTTTACGGGAACACTCTGACCATCATAGTTTATCGTTATATGAATATGGCGAACAACTTCATGAGAACCGAGTTGAAGGCAACGAATCAATCTATTTGTATCATTTCTTCGCCTGAAGAAGACACAGTGTGTCGAAACAATTGTCGCGAACGGCAAAATAAATATTTGAAAGTGTTATCGTATTTCATTTACGAAAATTTACCAAAGTGATTAGAATATGAACTTTCAAAACTAACAGCCTCAACTATTCAGTTATCAATCTACGAAATGTTTGATTCCAACAGGATTTCAGACCTTTCGAAGTGTAATTTTTTGCTGTGGGGGGTCTCATGTGTATGAAACCAAACCTCGTACATTGGTCGAACTGTGACAGGCGATAGGACAAAACATCGTTCAGATCAATCGCCAGCGTGGAAAAGGACATCATCTTAATAGTGTTATTATTCATATAATTCAAACTGCATATTCGGACCTACTTATTCCTACCAATATAAATTTTGAAACCCTAAAATAGTGGAGTACAGTTCACTTGTAAAACATCCGTTTCCCATGACGCTTTATGTAAGTGCATAGCTGTGGTTTCTGAAGCAAATTCTGAATATATAGTAATTTAAGAAGGAAATGAAGTACGCAAACAGTATGAGGCAATGAAGAGAATAGAAAGTTATAAAGTAAAGTTATGAAGATGAGAAGAGCAGAAACTGATAAAAAGGATATGGGAAAGTTGCATGGGTATAGGGAGTTGAAAAATATGACGAAAAATAATTTATGAAAATAGTGGGTATCGGAGAATGTAGTCGGAGGATGGTTAGAGGCTGTAGTGAATGCAGTTACTTGGATGAAAGAGGAAGGGAAGGAAGTGAAATTTCATAAAAAATCAATGATGTATTGAAATAAGTGGATATAATGACGCATTAGAATGGTGCAAATGCACGGGAGGTTGTAAATATACTAGAAGTAAGAAATAAAAGATCTTGACACGAGATACATGAGGGTCAGGACCGAGGGAGAGGAATGGGTGGAAAGAAACAAAAATGTAACTCAATAGATGGTAAAAAAATATATATTATATACAAACCTTGAAGCAAGCCTTGTTATGCAATAAATGTAGATAAGGGAGTATTTCTGATGCGTATATTAATTAACCGGTTATATAAAAAATCTTTCCAATAGATTGAAACAATGTGGTGGGAAATTAAGGGAACTGCAGACCTTGATGCCAGATAGAGCCAAAGGCTTTTATATGTTCAGAATACAATCTTCGAGATTTAATATTTTGCAATTAGATGTATGTATAGAAAAATTAATAGTAGTAGATCTATAATGGAGAAAACTAAACCTTTTTAGATGAATATGCTTAGATATATGAATTAATATTTTATATTAAATTAAGTTTTGATATTTTACAAACGCTACTTAAATTAAATCATTACAAAAAATATCAAATAGCTATATACACAATGGTTACAAATACAAGAAAATTATATCATATTTGAAAATAATATAAATTTTTTGCTTCAGGATCACTATAATGACAGCTTCCGCTATACTTCCTCCTCCTTAAAGATATTTTGTTCCTAAATTGGTCTTTTAGTCTATAAGTATCACCACTGAGACCTTTTCGCATAAAAGAAATGGCAATATTCCTTTTAAGGACCTCACTTGTTATATATCAAAATACTTATTTTGTTTTTGGCGAATAATGTTTAATATACTTTTGATTATTTACTAGTACGGTTAGGTTAATCAACATGATGATGTTCGATGAAGTATCTCCGATCGTTTCACGTATAGTAAAGGATTAATATAACGGTTATAATTTATTTCATGGTCAGAGACTATTTTCAAATAATGATAATTTATGGTTATTTTAATCTATTCCACTATATTATCTGATTGTAACTAAAACGCTGTTGTATTTATCTTGTTGATTTTAAAGATTTTATCAATATTTATTAATGTAAATAGTGATATTAAAAGTATTTTATTTACTTCATATAATGTACTACCACATATCAACTGTCGCCACCTTTATTTTCATTTAAAGATTCTACATACCCCTTGAATAGTTTAGATACAAATTTTTCATCTTAGTTAGAATGCAATTTTAAGAGAACAACAAAGTAATATATCTATCCTTTACCAGTACTTTAGCGATTCTTGATGCTTATTTATTCATAACTGTTATAATTCGATATTTTTAATGATATAATCCACTACTATAATATATTTAATTACCTGGTGGGACCTGGAAAAAAAGGAAGGCACACATATGCTTTTTCCATCTTTGTGAATTGTTTTTTTGCCAAACTCTAGTTTTTTTTTACATCACGTTTATGGTTTATCAAATAGATCCACCCTCGTAGTATGTTTAACGTTTTACCAGAATGTCCATTATAAATCTCTACTGTTATGACTCGACACAACGTAATAAATAAAATAAAAAAATTAAATTACAGCATTGACTTAAATAGTAATTGTAAATAATTTCAACTTATTTAAAAGAACGATAAATAAAATTCACTTTGTTATTATCACACACGGTTTTTATTACTAGTGACCATGTAATTTCATTTATCGTCCTAATGTTCAAAAATGTATAACAAAGTAATAATGGCTTCAAGCATCAACTGTATCAACATATTTATGTTTATTTTAGTTTATGAGACTGTTACTGTTATTTTTTATAACAAAGTTTTAATTTATTATATTTCATTTTAACTAAATAAAAAAGTTTTATTACATACACAGATCTTTATTGACAAATAATAAGCATATATATTGACTTTAAAATTACAAATTTAACTTACCTTTATTAATTAATAGACCATTGGATTTTTCACTTATAAGTAAGTATTTTATGAATTTTTCGTAATCACTACAAAAAAATTACATTTCATTTAAAATAAATTCTCTGTTGTCAAAAATTAAAATAAATATTGCAATCAGAAATTAAAAGTTAGATTACGAAATAGAAAAAATAATTTATGTATAATTTTAATAGCGACTCCACCTTAAAAATAGTGATCACAGTTTTTTTATGTTGTTCATTTTATTATTATTTATTTATTGTTTGTCGTATAATCTTTATCGTTATTTTAATAGCCTTTTAACAATGATTAACTTATAAGTCCAAATTTATATTCAATTTTATTGTTACGTTGTGTGTCTAAAAATAAAATAGATTAAATTAAAAACAAAGAAGTCTGGGAAACAAATATTTTACCAAAAACTTCTTTGGAATTTAAGGAAACTTTTCATTTAAAAACTTTATCTATTAAACTAGATCAATGTGTTTACTTTGTATAATAATCACCCACAAATCTAAATATTCTGCTTGGAAATAAATAAACTCTAAACTCTAAAATATTTTCTACAAACCACAAATGTCGGTTTACTAAACCTACTAACCATTCGGAGTTCAAATTAAGACAATATACTTATTTCATTATTTCATTACATGACCCCGTCGATGAAGGTCAATTTTGCAGGTATTTAGAGTTATACAAACAATGTTGTCTATTATTATTCCATCGATATGTCGAAATAAAATAAATTAGTTTCCAGGGATGTACAGTCCACGGACGTGTTTCCATTAATAAATGTCGGAACCAGTTTCCACGAATGGTCAGTACGTTTTCCAAACAGACGTTTGTGGTTTGTAAACATTTATGCAATGCGTGCGTATTTCTGCATGTGGCCGGCTTGTGTGCAAATTGCACGTAATTATTGCGTCGTTAAATATTAAAGGCGATTGTTTGAAAATAACTAGCACATCTATATTCAATTGTGATTTCCGTACTTTAATGGGACAGCAGGTCAGTTCCTCAATTTAATTAACAATATATACCCAACAATTCAATTTACAGTAGAGGAAAAGGACTACAATAAAATTAATTTCTTACATGTTAGGTCCATTCACAAAAATAATTAGGTTTGAGATATTTAGAAAATCTACTAGTGACAATTTCACAATTCCATATAACTCTAATAATCCTTTTATAATTTATTAGTAACTTTGAATTCTATGATACAGCGCGCTTTTATTATTAAATTATCAGAATTAGCTAGAGTCACTGAACTAAATAAAATAATTTTAATTGTTGAGGAGAATTATTCATTTAATTCAAAATTTAATTAACAAAAAAAACAATATTAATCTACTATAATTCACATTTACTCTAATATTATAGAACAGACAAATAAGAAATCATAATTTTTACATATTTTACATATTTTGGATAAATTACTGACAAAATATCACACACTTTCCGATTAAAAATCACCTAATTGCTTTTAGACCCCTGAGAAATCTAAAGATAAAATCGTTGCTATTAAAACTTCTAGTACCGAATGCAATAGTACATATATAGCACGTCTAGGTGGGAGTTTGAGAAGATATTTAAGGAATACTACAGATGATACCGTCTGAGATAAACATAAAGTTGATTCATAAACCATATGCTAGAATGTAATATTTTATTTTCACTTGTGGATAATATAATAATATAAAATTCCTATATTTTATTCTTTATTTATTTATTAGAAATGTTTCTACAGAATAAAATTTCGAACCTTATTAAGGCCGATTTAATCTATTAGCCATTATTAATGTTCTTATAATTACATTAATATCTTCTGAAAACTATTGTTTTGGAATGTCAGTCAATCAAAATCACTTAAAACCTTAATTTTCATTTATAAATATTCCCGGCTGCAAAAACATGGAGGTCATGGATACAGACCAGCAGGAGATTCATACTCCTTCAAAAAAGGCTGAATCAAAGCCTTCAATATAATAACAGGTTCCAAGATAACCTAAGCCATTCAAACATTTTAACTATTTAAGTTTCCAGGAATGAATGGAAATTACGCAGCTTTATTTGTGTCCTGCATCATTAGACTAGTCTATATTTGAAGACGGTATATCAGTATGTTCGCCTCTATGCTCAAGGCTACGAATTGGTTGTCTCGGTGAAGCGGGTTTTACCTGAATCAGTTCAAACTCCCTTACCCAGCCCTTCTTATATGGGGACTGCAACCTACTCTTCAATACCTGGTACAGAGTCACCAGGGTCTGCATAGCTTTTAGATATGTCTCCCAAAACTGGAGAAAAGTCATAATTAACAAATCGTTTAGACCGATCGGGACTCACTCGTTTATAATGAAAACCTTGAAGAATTCCCAAACTCAAATCAACACGCCTATATTACAGGACACCCAAGTGAAACAACACTACATTGTGTGATTACCCATATTGAAGAAGCATTGGTAAACAAAATGTTGGAATTAAGCCTATTTAGTGTTATAGAAGGAGTATTTGACAAGTTTTTTTCAACAGCATAGGATGGGTGCTTGGTACTCCAGTCGCACTTAGTAAGTAGATAAAACAGATGTTAAGCAAAAGGATGGTCCATGTATCAATAGGAATCGAAATCTTCAAAGCAAGGGTGACCCATGACTGCCACAGGGATGGATGCTATTTCCTCTCATGTGAAACATCGCGATAGACCACTTGACAAAGAAACTAAATGAATCTTTCCAGACAAAAGATGCACAGATCACATAACAATTCTGCTTAAAGGCCGTTACAAAGGTGTACTCAGTGAACTAAAGCAGAGTCCCCTAAATATAGTAGAGACAGAGTGTACAGGCAACGCCCTCTCGGTAAATTTAACTAAAACAGAGCTGATACTGATATCTATAGTGTTGGCGCATAAAATGCGATTATTATAATTAACCCTTCCAATTTGTTATTTAATAATTTGTACATTTACAACGTAATTCCAAACTACTTGCAGCACGCAGTCTCAGCACATTTTACATAATCGTTTATCTCCAAGTAACATTGTAAATAGTGTAAATACAATTTTTAATCTTAAACAATAGTTGGCTCACAGGTAAATGATCTAGAGCTTATCCTAGATCCTAAACTAAACTGGAATAATCATCTTCAAACCAAGATACAGCGGCATGGCATTCTGGTAGTATCAGAGAATTATTAGGAGATTATGGGGATTATCTCCGCGAATCATCAAGTGACTGTACACTGACGTTGGAAGACCAGCCCTAACGAATGCACCAGTTGTATGGTGGCCTAGGTTAAACACAAAATTACTGACACTATGTGTTTACGCGTTTTAGCCATTTGTTTAAAAAAATTATATAAACAAGTTGTATAATAAAAGAACAAATATTTATTGAATAAACGTGCATCAAAATATATACAAATAAAGCAAATAACAAAGAATGATTAACAAATAACAAAGTAGGAAATAATTGAACAAAAAGCAAAGTTAGCAAATAGAATTACAAGTTAAATTATAAGCTAAAATAAGCTTGCAATTACAAATTTAAACAAAGTTTTACGTTACGAAGATTGATTACTTACTCGTGTCGAGGGTTGGTCAAGAAGTGATTGAGAATACAGAAAAATGCAACGAGGAAACCAAAAAGAATCACGTGATCGGCGGAGGGAGATAAGGGATGCGCAAAAATGAAGAAAGACAAAGGGATGATGTTGACACGAGTTAACAGAGAATAGAAAAGGATTTTTTTTTACTCTTCACATTTGGCCTGTTAACGGTGGACGCGGAAGACGTCCTCGTGCTGGACTGGCAAGGAAGTAGCACCGACGGTACTTTCTGGAACCAACACGCACTGGAGGCGGCACAGGGGTCCCTGGCGAGGCTCACCATCGATTAACAGCCGCAGGCTTCGATTAAACAGTTTCCCGTCGGTGATACTTGCTTGAGCTTCCACGCCACGTCAACGTAGGGGCACCGGCTAGCTGTGAAACAGAGTAAAAGAACAAGATAAAGTGTGTAAATTAAAACATGGGGCCAGAGAAGAAGAGAATATATTACAAACAAAGAAACATAGAAAAATATAGAGACATAGGAAATATACAATATACAAAGAGCAAGAGGCTTGAGTCGGCAAAGCTGACCAGGCTGACCACCGCTGCTGATGGCAGACGACTGGTGAAGAGCGATGGCCGGAGCCTGGTTTTATACGGTGCTCTTGATTACCGCGGCTTTGTTTCGGTCACGTAGGCCCCGCAATTCCGGGAACAGGTAATAATCCTCTTCGCCGAAAAAGGGCCCGACCTATTGTTCCGCACTGGCAGCTGCACATTTTGGAAAATTATCTCGTTTGGATTATTTCAATAATGCGGAATTTATGCAAATTATTATTAGGAGCAATGGGTAGCTCGTAAAATGGATTAAAATATAATTACGCATTTGTTACCACGTTCAGGTAAACTGAACGCCGGTCACAGGCCTTGGCCTCCGTTTTACGATTGGACGTAAACGCAGTGCGGCACGAGCACAAAGGAAATTTATGCAACGAAAATCGTTGAAGCCTGAGAACCCTCGCAAAAACACACAACGCAAAAAAAAGGGTTAAAATGCAAACAAAAGCACAAATGTTTAAGAAATGTGTATACGAACATAAAAAATATATTTACACACACTTCGCGATTTGGCGCAAACACTATGTCTCTTCCTCTCCTGGATTTACACATACGGTAGATGGCCCTATATAGAGCGCTAAGACTAACAGACAACGACTCGTGGTGTCAAAAGGATCGGAATACTGAGATACTTGTAAGTGCTCAAAAAATAACTGAATTTACAATAAAAGGAGAAAACATCTGAATCCATGCAGACAGTAAAATCAGTCTTGCTATCCTAACACATCCCAAAGCTTCATCAAGACTGGTAAATGATGTTATGGCAGGGGAGACGGCATCTATAATGCAGTATGGCTTCATCCTGGGTAAAAGACACTCTTAAATATGAGGGGGGGAAATGGGGAGGATGCCCTAGCGAAAGATGTAAACCGATAAGAGGCCTATGCCCCTATCTAGAAGTAATATTTCAAACATAACTCTAGCAGAACACACGGCAAGGTGGAAGAACGTCTTCATTTGTGCTCATTCTACCAACACAATACACTCAACGATAGAGTTTCCTAATACTGTGTTAATCTATTCAGGTCAAACATAAAATCCCTGACTGGTATCCTAACTGTACACTGTCAGTTAAAGAAACATTAGGAGTCATAGAAGATCTCATCTACAGAGAGTGCTACTGCCTCGATCTGGCAACATTAAGGAAGATCTTACTGGGGATATCATGGTCAAAACCGGCTGATTTGAGAGGCCTGTTCCCCAGCAAAATCCTCAACTTTGTTACTGGAGGTATATAATGGGTCCAATGGGTCCAATCAGAGACTACATACTATGCCTTAGTCGCTCTCCGTATCCATTTATAAATTGGTTAAAATCCTGAATTTTATTCTTGACAATATTTCCAAATAACCTGGAATGGATGAAACTTCTGCCTCAAAATTATTGTTTATAATGTATTATAAATTTGTTTAAATTTATATTACATTAAATTATGGCATAAAAGGTTGTATATTTTTTTCTTATTAAAGGATTGTTTAGATTAGTGAGACTTTTTTATACTATTTCTGTAGCGTTTCTGATTCATTCAGTATCGATAAAAAGCGCTATTCTTAGAAATTACAAAATTTATTGAACAACACGTTATGTGAATTGCGACCACAATGAAGGTGTTTCAGTTATGAAAAGTAAGTTAAAATTGTAAATATTTAAAGGTGGTTGAAGTTAAAGGTCACGCAACATTGTAAATTTCAGATGTATTTAAAATTTCCAAGAGAGTTGCTTAAAAATTTTAATGGGCGAGGAACCAGTAATAGTCTTTCATCACACATTTTCCAGAAAATTTATTTAAAAAACCTGTACCTTTCTCCGCTGTTCGACGTATGTATGAAAATCTGATAGAACTGAAGGTAAGGAAAGTTAAACCTTACATCTCAGCTAAAATGAAAGAGTAACCTTCACCACTTCCAAGTTGCCGAAAGATCCGCCCTAAGAACCTTAACGAAACTCCGACATCCTGCTAACACACTCCACAATCTCTTAAATTATCTTCTGTACGAAACCATCCAAATACCTTCAATTTCCCAATGTATATTAAGCCTTAGTGTTAAATTTGACAATTTTTGAACGGTGAAATTAACTTGCGAATTGTTCATCGCAATGGTGTACCTTACCTGTCCAATGATAAAAATCAACCTAAACGGCTTCAAAAAAACTAAGCATATATTATCAAAACTGTGGCGGCCTAAGAACAAAAATAAACGATCTATTAATGAGTGTAATTAGAAATAATTTCGAAATTATTATTATAGTTGAAACCTGGCTGTACGAAAATATTTCCAATAGCCAACTCCAGCTTTTAAACTACAATATTTATAGATCAGATCGTTCCATTAATGAAGATGTTAGAGGTGGTGGAATTTTAATTGCCGCTAAAAAACATTTAATTTCATCTCATATATCTTCCGATATTTCAGTAGAACAATTATTTATTTTACTAAAAACAAAAGAAGTGTTATATGTAATTGATGGCGTTTATATAAAACCAAGCTCTCTTTGAAACGTACAAAAACCACTGTAATAGCCTTGAAGAGATTGTTGAACACACTAAGTGTAATAACTTGATTATTTGTGGGAATTAAAACCTTCCTCCAGCAATATATACATTGACAAATTGTTTTAATTTTTTGAATGGTTGCCAAATTACCAGCATACCTAATTCGCGTGGAGTATACTTGGACTTATGCTTCTCTACAGCACCAAACGCTATTGTATCTCTCGCTAATGATCCTCTCCTCCCTATTAGTTCACACCACTATGCTTAGAATATTGATCTTCCTATCAATTATGTAAATAATATTGTTACAACAGAAAGAACATTCTTGTTCAATCATGCAAATTATGAATTGATTAACATGCATTTTAATTCCATTAACTGGGATTTTATTTCTTTAACTTCGGACATAGATTTAGCAGTTGATAAGTTTTATGAAATAATACATGGGGCAATTGATCGATTTGTTCCTTACAAATACATATATCGCAATAAATCATCGTTTCCTCCATAGATGTCTATAGGATTAATTAAATTAATTCGCCTGAAGAAAGCTGCTCACAGAAAGTACAAACAGCATAGATTATATAGTGATTATTGCTCAATTTCATATTTTCGCGAGGAATGTAAAAAACTTAGCAAAATATGCTATAATAACTATTTATCTAACATAGTCTTCACTTAAGTTAGACCCACAATTCTTTTGGCAGTACGCAAAACAGTTAAAAAAGGAAGATGAACTACAATAATATAATTATAGATAATGGAACAGATATTGTTAATTGGTTTTCTCTTCTGTGTATACTACATCAAATGACCAAACAGAGTTACGTTCTTGTTCTAATCTTATTTTGGATAGTCCTCTAAAAATTTCATTGGAAGAAGTATTTAATGCTATAATTAGTCTGAAACCATCACATTCCCATGGACCTGACCAAGTGCCGAGCTATTTTCTTCAGAGTTGTGTTTACTCACTATGTCGACCAGTTTATAATTTATTTTCTAAATATCTATCTCTTGGTATAGTACCGAGTAAATGGAAAACGAGCTTTATTATTCCGATACATAAATCAGGTCCTAGGCATTTAGTCACCAACTACAGAGGGGTTGTTATACAATCAGTTGTACCAAAGATGCTTGATAAGTTGGTAGCAGATCAGTTAGCTTTGTTTTCAAAACAAATAATATGTAATAATCAATACGGATTTGTACAAAACCGTTCTACTACTTATAACTTATTAGAATACAAGCAATATGTGTCGAAAGCCTTGGATTCACGATGTCAAATAGACACTGTTTACACCGATTTCTCCAAGGCGTTCGATAGGGTTGACTGTGGTTTGTTATTAGTTGGGATCATATGGATTTTGCCTTAGTACACTGAACTGGCTATCCTCATTTCTTATAAATCGAACACAAAATGTTCGTATTAATAATTTTATATCTAATCCTATTACAGCAACTTCAGGTGTGCCTCAGGGCTCACATTGTGGACCTATTTTGTTTATTTTATTCATTAATGATTTGCAAAATGTTATGAAACATTGTAGTGTTCTGCTTTACGCTGATTATTCAAAATGGTTCACATATATTCTGATTGCTTATTTATTCAAGAGGATATTACCAGTTTAAATGAATGGTGTATTAAAAACAGATTATTTCTCAACGTAAATAATTGTTATTCTATGACTACAGCAAGATGTCAAAACTATATTAATTTTACTTATACCATATTGATAATTACAGAATTACTTTATGCTGTTGTTTCATTTTGGTTTATCTCTGTAAAACTAATAATTTCAATATTGCTATTATTATAAACAACTGCAATTGTTTTACTTTCATCTTTTTCATGGCTACCCATTTTTTATTTATAATAAAACTTAAAATGACTATAACTCACTTACTTTTATAAATAACTATGTCGTATGTCATATTAGATTAAAGAGAAAAAATTACCTTTTGAATGAGGCCATAGCCAACTATGGTTTCGATTTAAAAAAATATAAGTTTTCTGATTATTTTTTATTAAGCTGCATAAAATTATCTAAAACTTTGTCTTTTAGAGTTTTTTTCTATCTGTTATAATAACCGAGAAATTGATTAATGGTTGAGGCGTTAACTGCGTGATACATTTTGGAAAATTAAACAAAAACGTTTACTTTGTTAATATCACACTTTATTTTTAAGTGACTCGAGTTTCGATCATTAACTGATCATTATCAAACTTAAAGTTTAAAAATAAAGTGTGATATTAACAAAGTAAACGTTTTTGTTTAATTAACCGAGATATATTGATTTGAAAAAATTGACACTTTTTACTTTTTAATAATATTTAATATGCAAACGTGCTAAAATTTATTTTGATCGATATCCAATGGAAAACAAGAAGAGAAGAAGCAAAGTCGAGTTATCAGATGTAACAGTATTTTCCAATAAAGATATTTATCTCTCTCTCTTTCTCAGAAAAATAATCAATAACATTACACAAAGGGCTTTTCAGTACTCCGGAAAGGGTAAACATCTTATATTAAAGGCTTTATTTGAAAATCTCTTATATTTTCAGCTCGGAGAACTTATCGATCAGTAAGATAATAATGCTCATGTTAATTTCAACCTATTATTCTCAAAAATCGTGTCTACTAAGCAAAATAAAATTACAAATTGCTTGTTTTTTATTTCCTACAATCATATATTATATAACAAATTAATACTATTGATAATATAAATAAATTTAGAAAAGCGAACAGTTTAACAATTTTTAGTCTTTCCAAAAAATTAAGAAGAATTATTCTTATAAAAACGTTTTAGATTATTTTTATAAAATATCTGTAACTTTATTCAATTTTGTAATATCTTTTATATTACAAGACAAAATTAGTAAAAATAGTGTAAACACTCACATCTAGTGAACAGTTCTTTTTACAAATAATTTTCAAGTTCTTTCAAGAAAGAATAAAAGTTTAAGAATATATCGTTAATTCCTGAGTCATCTATATAGCTATGTTTTTGTATTTTCTAAATTATCATTTATGTTTTGAAAATGATAAGTGTCTTGTCGAAACTATAGTCAACATAAAACAAAGATTGAATCCTGTAATACATACAAGTTGTATGTTAAACATATAGTTACAATTGGAAATCGTTAATGTTTTTTAGACTAAAATACTCACGCACACACACACTTTCATAGACAAATTTGAAAAAGGCTTATCTAAATATTTTATTTTTCTATTAAAAGTTTGAACAAAAAATACTTTCTTCATACTTTATACAGGGAAAGTAAAAATACTGTATTATTACTGTTATTCGTGTAATGCCTGGATCTGAAGGTGTCAGGTATTTGAAATAGTACACATTTAATGATTTTTAGTTAATTAGGTCATTTGGGGCCGCTTTAGTTATATGTTTACAGAGTGCGCCACCATAATAGGACGCTGCGTCGATGTTCTTCAGGATGACACCAATTCAATAATTTAATAAAAAAACACTTGCAACATAATTAAAAGTTCATAATGATGTATTTTTATTTTATAGTATAATTGTGGATATATATATTATTATAGCATAATATAATTTAGTATGTCATTGTTTCAAATAATAATGTTTATACCTCGTATGTGTTTCGCTATGTAAAACCTCTATATAAAAACCTGTTAAAAAATACGTTTACGAAGTGGATTTTTAATCAACTACCTATTAATAATTTTTATACTGATAATTAACGGATGAAAAAGCTTAAAAATGTGAAAAAAGCACTTAAAAAGGCACCAAATTTAGAGAAAAAAAAACATTAAAACGGACAAAAAAGCATAAAAACAAGACAAAAGCACTAAAGAAAACTATATTTTCTTAATATGTAACACGTTTACCAACACAGTTTTCATAGAAATTGTGCTTAAAACAAAAATAAACATATTTTTTACGCAATATATAATATTATTTAAAAATTAACTAACGCATTTACTATGTTTTAACCACCATTTTTAGTCGTTAAAACATAGTAAGTGCGTTAGTTAAGTGAATTACCACGTAGTAACGGTCGCCACAATCCTTATGATTATTTACAATTATTTAAAAATTCAATTGTAATTTTCTATACATTTTGAAATAACTAAAATCTTTTCATGAAAACAGTTGATCACTAAACAACATTTAGTGATCAACTGTTTTCATGAATAGAGTGTTCAATTTTAAAATGATTACTTCTGTCGCTCAATAAATTTTTGAAAGTGGATAAGTTTCTCTTCATTTTAAATTATAGCTGAATACATTTGAAAATTAGGAACATTGTCGCCATTCAAAATCAAGTTTAATTTATTTATTATTAAAAATCCTTCATTTTTACCGAATATTTCTTCCGATATTATTTTGATTTCTTGGCCAATGCGTCCAGGTATTTTTTAAATTGAATCTCCTTTTATAAAGATTTTATTGCGTAGCTCGAAAATTTAAACAAGATTTTATGTAACTAAATTGTTTTGAAGCTCTAGTTTCTTAAGAACTGACTGACAGTCATTAACTTATTTGCTTGTCGTTTCGGGAAAGTCGTATATAACCTTATTAAATCCTTCAAAATAGTTCGCATAGTACATCGAAGAATCTAGCCTTCATGTGCTAAGTTTGTACAATGTATATAATGCATTATTAGTAAAATATTTGTAACTTGGTATTGCCGACGGCAAAAATAAGCTAGTTAATCCATCATTTATGAATTCTGCTATAGTGTTATTATCAGTTTTCTTCAATTCTTTTGAATATATCAAAATACTGTTAGTCGCGATGTCTTCATGCAAAACTCCTATTATTAAATTAAATAAGCATATGTGGTTTCATCCATACCAAATCACATATAATTATTGTTAATATTATCTTTAATTGTTTGTATGCGCATTATATAATATTTTTCTAAGAAAGGTTTCAATGCATTATTTTGTATTTTTAAGGGGATATTCGAATTTAAAAGTGTTTTGCATAAATCTAAATTAAATTTAAATTGTCCATCATTTGTTGAAGATGATGCTAAAGATTGAGAAATTGTCTGCTGTTTTTTTAATTCAGCTTTGAACTTTCAATATGAAAATTAACGAAAATGACCCGAAGAAAATATGTCATAAAAATATAATCTATAAACGATGGGGTACAATATTTTATGAAAATTAGTACATTCATTTATAATCAGTGTAAAATGTTTAATAAATAGTTTACGAAAATGCTCTAAAAAAGCATTTTAGTCGAAAAAAGCATGAAAATAAGCACAAAAAGTCAAAATAAGCAGAAAATGAAAAAAAAATCTCAACGCCAAGTAATCACATTTTTCAAGATTCGTATACATATTTCTACATATCTCTACTGATAATAATTATAAAACATGGCTCAAACAACAAAACAGTTAATTTTAATGCAAATGAGGTACAATGTTGTATAAAACATTAAAAATGTAATAGTTCACAATAATGTTCTATAGATACCACATACACAAAAACGTAAATAAAAAATTTCCTTTATAAATGAATAAATACTTTACTTGAGAAACTACACCAATGGTAAGAGCAGACTTGCACTTCAATTTTATATTTTTATTTATTAAATTTTAACATTAACTAGATCCACTCTGATATTTTGATATGCACTCTTATTGTTAATTTACTGTCTTAAAGTAATTTACACGATAATTTTATTAACCTCAATAATTACATAGGCCGACATGATTTTTGGTGTTTTTAATTTGATAAATGGACTGTTAATTTTGAAAGTGGTGTAAGTCCCTTTTTGAAAAAAATGAGATAACACATATATCATGCTTAATTTAATGTATTTTTTTATATATAAGTAGTCTGTGTTTAATTTCTTAAAAAATCCCATGTTTTGTACAATTTAAAATTGGTCGGTAAATGAAATTGCATAATTATCGATTATAAAAGTGGTGTAAGTCCAATTGGCTTAGTAAATGGTTGCCGATCAGTAGCCTGTTATTTTACATTTGTTTTATATTACGTGTCAAGAGTTACAAGTTTAGGTTATTTATTTTATTTTTTTCCTAAAATAGATAACTTCATATTAACATCAGATAGTGATACAGGTAAGAACAAATAGTAAATCAATATTATTTTATGGCTTAAATAAATTTACACAGAAATAAAGCCCATGAATATAAACAGAAGAATAATCTTAGATTCAGAAGATGTAGATAATTCAGCTATAAACAACAAGGCTAGAAAGCCTAGAAATAATTCGGGCACTATGAGGGGATGCTTATAAAATTTATCTGGTCACTTTTGGTGGAAACATTTTAGTATGTAAGAAGTTTTTCATTGATACATTCCAAATATCTACTGGATGAATTGATCGTATCCTAAAAGCGCATGAGAATATTCCAAAAGACATGCTTGGAAAAATGGATGGCTCTTGCAGAAGAACTGGTGAGCTAGTGACGAATACAGTGATAGAACACATAAAAAGCTTTCCGGCATTTGAAAGTCACTATACTCGATCCCAAAATAAATGCCAAAAATGACATAACAAATCTAATTGAAGTCCTTTTCTCAGAGGAAAATAAGCCAAACTCGGCAAGATAATGGTGGAACAACCTCTACCAAAGGTACCCTATGTGGCAACAGTGTTATGGAAGTAACAGTAGGCAAGAGTGGAAGATCATATTATTATGAACTCAAGCCATTCCATGTGCGATCAAAATTTTTGTAAGAAATATTTGTAATATATATTTGAATTTTATTATGTAAGTACAATGGATAAAATAAATACTAACTATCAATCTATCTATCCAGAACGGATGTTTTTAAATCCTGAATTAAACATAAGAAAATATAATTTTTACTTAAACAATGCAAGGAAAATAACTTGAGTTCAGTTAATGAACGGACATACAGGAAAATCTTTAAACGAGATTTCAAGTTACACTTCCATTTGCCACTTTAAGATACCTGTGCGAAATGCGATTTCTTAAACTTGAAAATTAAGACAACTGATGACGAAGAAAAAACGATTCTTGTACAAAGAAATGGTGTGCACTTGCAAGATGCTGAATTAGCAAGAAAAGCATTACAAGAAAATAAAATTCTGGCATCAAAAAATCCTGATAAATACTTTGCCTTCTCTTTTGACTTACAAAAAGCCTTACCTTACCCCAAATTATCTGTCTCAATCGCAAATTATAAGCTATCAATATCTTGTAATTCTAACAATGTAATTAGAGTCTAAAATTAAAAATACTACTTCTATTTTATATCGTATCATTATTTGTAAACAAAATTGGATTACTATGAAGTATATTTTAAATGATAATTGATTATTCAAAATTTAAATTAAACAATTTTTACAATTGTCTGATTTTGAAAATGGTGTAAGTCCATTTGCAGCCCGTAAGTATACATCAGTTTAGTAAAATACGTCTACAACAAATTTATATAACCAAATTACATATTGATAAAACAGTAGAAACATTGCCAGACTTCATATAATATGCCTAAATTTTTAAATTAGCATATATGTTAACGTTTAATTTTCTCGAATCAAGAGAAAATGGACTTACACCACTTTCAATAGAAACGGTCCAAGTGTCCTTAGCTAATATGCGTAGGTTGATTCTGAATGTGAATTTGGTTTGAGCCTATCACGTCAAGATTTTTCAAAAAATAAAAAAATAAAAAGGCATTAAAATTTTTTTTTTTTAAATACTTGATACATCAATAGAAAATATTTTAGTATGATATTATGTTTGTTTCATATCAATGACTTTGTAGAGACCTCAAAATAATATCCATGCTTTTGGTTCAGCAATCTGGATTCACAAAGTATCCATGTTTTTTTTGTGCGAGTGGGACAGTCGAGTACGAAATTTACATTACGTTAAGAAAGAATGGCCGCTCGGAGAAAGACTTGTACCGGGACAAAAAAATGCTGCGTGATGCATTAGTTGACCCAAAATTAGTTAATTTGCCTCCCCTTTACATACAGTTAGGATTGATGAAGCAGTTTGTCAAAGCTTTAAATAAAAAAAGTTACTGTGCGACAAATTTCCTGCACTTTATAAAAGTAAACTTAAAGAAGGAATTTTTGTAGGCCCTGAAATTCGAACCTTAAAATCGGATAGAATGTTCCAGAATACAATGACCCAGGATGAATCTGAAGCATGAAGTTCTTTCGTAGAAGTCATAGACGGTAAACAACAAGTCTCCAAACTACAAAGAAATTGTAGACAACATGGTCGAAAATTATAAAAAAATGGAATGCAATATGAGCGTCAAAAATTTTTTGAATTCCCACGTTGACTCTTTTCCCGAAAATATTGGAGCTGTCGGCGAGGAACAGGAGAGAGGTTCCATCAAGACATAAAAGAGATGGAGTGACGTTGAGATATTAGAATGATGGCTATTTACTGCTGGACCTTGAAGTGGGATTAGCTCACAAAAATCCATAAAAAGAAAACTACAAAACGCAGTTTTGAGGGAAAAAGAGAAATATTTTATTCAAAAACCCAACTCTTGTCTTACGTAGATTATACTGCATTGTTTTTTTTTTATGAAGAACTCAATTTTGCAGTGTAATTTTCTATTAAATATAGTTTCAATCAATATTTTCTCAATATTTTGGCAGTTTCTATGGAAAATTTCAAACACACTTTTCCTGAAAACCTGACATGCTGTAAAAATGCTAAGCACACCCCATTTACTATAGGACACCTATTAACCTTGAAACACTTTTGCATGAAAACAAATGTAGGCCTGTGTTATCAATCAATGTAGTTATTTTCAAAAACTATTTTAATAGCGATTATTTTACACCTATTAATATATTAAATGACATTCTTGAGTATCCAATACCGTATCATGCTAGTATCTTCTCCTACTTTATTTTGATGACCCCACTTAATATTAAAAATTTCTATAAGGAATTTATTATATTCCAGATTGCAACTCCTTTCATTTTAATATTATTAGATAAACGTATTTTATACATGTCGGTGGTCGCGCATTCGGTTGCGGTCGAACTGGCGTTAGCGAGAGTGCGGCAGTATTAGTTCGGGTCAGCTGTTGGATGGGTGACCGTCCACTATTGGGATACAATTAATGGTGCTTTAAAGTGACGGGGGCGATACAAATATATACTGTCAAGTTAAAGTAAAGTTGTCAGAATTGATGATCTTATGCTAAATATTTTATGGGTGCTCTCCTCTAATCCCTCTAATAGGTTAAGCTTACGCCCTTTCTCGAAAATATGGATCGGAGTAATATCCACTAATCCTAATTTGTGCGTGGGTCTATTAATGATATTTTATGTTCTTGTAACTTCGTTCAAAATTTTCTCTCAGTTTGGCCTACATACATTCTATTATATTTCACGCAGTTGATTCAATATACCAATAATCTAACTAATTATTAATATCTAATTTATAATTTTGTATTAAGTTCACTTTTTTAGGAACGTTTAACAATGGCCTTAATGACTCCGAGGACAACGGTGGGACTATGATAATACTTCAGTGGTTGCTCCTCTTCGCCTCTCGTTCATCGGTCTCTTTATTAATTTAGAATTAGCAGTTTCGGTTTACATTGCACTTGGAATAATGAATTCATCAAATTACATTCAACAGTGAAAAATAAACAACAGACAAACAGCAACATTAACAAAACAGACAAGCTTGATTCATATCCAGCTCCCTAATGAGCCTCCTCTATCCTCTTCGAAGATATCCAGGAAGATATCCTTACTCCCGCAGGAAGCTCCTATTTCCTGCTGTCATTCTGAGAATTTAAATAGGCATTGGAATAACATAAACAATATGACATAACTAATATAATTGAAGTCCTGTCTTCAGAGGAATATAAGCCAAACTTGGCAAGAAAATGGTGGAACAATCTCCACCAAAGAAACCTCATGTAGCAGCAGTGTCATCAAGGCAACAGTAGACAAGAGTGGAAGATCAAATTTTTATGAACTCGAGCCTTTCCATGTGCAATCAAAATTTTTGTAAGAAAGTATTATTATATATGTATTTTGAATTTTATTTTGTAAGTACAATTGATAAATAAATACTATCTATCTATCATATCTTCTGTCTGCTGCTCGCACCACCTGCCCTTAGCATCCTCCGATTTCTCGATCCGGCACAGGTAAATCAAAAGCATCCGTTTTAAGATAGGAACTGGGTGATGTGGTAGTCCAGTTCCCCTTCCTTCTTTCTACCCATGTCACCATCATGAGGATGAGGGTGTGGGTTCAATCGCCTTTGCTGCCGGTCTATATTCCGCTGTATTCTGGTTCAGGTGGACCATGCCGGGGCGGCTACTGCAGTTTGTTGTCTTTGATTTCTATCGTGAGATCTAGAAAGTTAATTTTGCCCTATATATCTTTTTCCATTGTGGATCTTATGTCATTTTTTGAGCCTCATCGACTGCTAGGGTCATTAGCCGTCGTATGATTTTGTTGATATTTTTCATTAAATTGAGGAATATGTCTTTCGTTCTCACTTCCCCATATGCAGAATACGTGGCCTACGTATCAACACCAGTGGATAACATTTTTTCCAGGGTTTGTTTCTATTTAGTGATATTTTCTCGAATGTCCTCATGTAAACTTCTGCCAATAATGGTGAGATCGCAGCACCCATTGGGAAGGTCATCTTGCTTTTTGTTTTAGGCGGATGTTAATTTGGTTCTAAATTTGTTTCTTCTGGACAATGTTCATCTAGTGATTTTTTGATTTGATTGTCTTTAAGTTCCGGTACAGGTATTGATGTAAATAAATTTTAAATGTCAAATGGAACTAAACTAGATCTTTTTGTTCAGCACAAGGTTAAGGGAAGTATTAATTTTAATTAATTTCATAATACTCTTATATATATGAAATGTCATTATATCATTAATGGGGTGTGTATATAGGCATGCAGTTCTTATCATTATAAAGTTGCTCAGTCGACTTCTTCAAACCTGATCTGTTAAAGCTATAATTTTAACTGTTGTAACATTTATTTTTTCCATTGAGCTGTAAAGCAGTTTACACACTATTTATTTTTTACTATTTATGTGAGTTTTATTATTTACACTTGCACTTATTTATTTATTTCTACTTTACATTTAACTAGGTTGGAGAGGCTTCTTGTTTTATCCGGAGCCAGTTTACATACAATTCACCACTCCCCCGTAAACAACTGTGCGTTTTTATTGCAGCTTCAAGCTGCATTAGTCCTTAGATATTTTGGCCCAAAATGTGTCATCCTGAATTGCATTCATGATTAATCCCACTTGCGTACCAGAATCTCTATCTATATCTATTCCAATATACTCTAAATTATTCACCAGTCGAATTTATTTAATCCTCAGAATAGCGTTAGAATAGCCAATTTCTTGATTCCATATTGCAAATAATTCGTTTAATTATACATAGCTGGGTTAGCTTTTGTGTATTTCTTTGTTACTCGATAATAAACGATTTTCTTTAATTAAGCGCTAGTATTCAGCTGAACTAAACTTTTGCGTTCTCTTTTATTGTTCGGTCTATAAACCTCTTGATATGTTTATATTTTAGTTAAATATCCAGACAGGTCTTGTTGTTTTTCATAAGTTGCATCACTTCGGCTTTTATAACTATGGGAGGTTTAGATCATAACTTCTTCTTCATTGTCCTGTTTCAAAGTGGTACGGTTTGTAGCTTCGTATACTTTTGATGTATAAGGGGTTATGCGATTTAAATGAACAATTTTTGTTTGCCTCGGGGTGGTTTTTGAATTCTTCATACCACTCTAAATCCTTTCTATAATTTGTTCGTTGTGAATTAAATAACAATACCATATCACTTGCATGATCTTCACGGCCAGCAGCCAAACCTCAAATCACTCTTTGGACTCTGTATGATTGTTTTATGTACTGCTATCTATGGGTAAGCAAAATAGTTAAAACTTGAAAAATTCTGTCGTCTAATATTATTTTGAGGATTCTGTATACCTTATAAAAGATGTTAGATTCAAACCTTTTATTTCAAATGAAGGCAATTCTAAAGGAACACCGAACAGACGTATTCCATCCAATGCATCAATCTATTTATTTAAATTATCCACTACCACAACGATGTATTAATTTCCTTGATAAGACTTTGGAAATTGTCCAGCAACGCCAATTATACTGGAGCATATATGCTTTCCTCCGGCGCTTATTATTTACAATAAATCTAGTTAAAGTTTACGTATATTTTAGTTTGTTTCCATTACTTCTGATATGCTGATATATGGAAAATATATTGTAATGTAAAATAGATAGATTGGTGGTTGGTAATATTAGTCCCCGAAATCTAACAATTAAGTAATATACGTCTGTACGAAATACTACTTTATTATATAAATACGGAGGTATCTGGAACCAAATAACTCTTACATTAGGCATATTTAATCAGTTTAAGTGGCCAAATTTACGCTTGTTGTTATTACTTAAAAATATAGGTTTTGGGGATACATTTACTAATATGAGATTTACTTTGCAAATCTGAGTCAATGCTTAGGCGTACATAGTTTACAAAAAGTATGATTACATTATCTAATTTAATATTGAGTAAATGCTGTACAGTCTCCGTTCTTGGACCAAGAAATATTGTTGTTGTTTTGTTAGAATTGGTATGTAAGGAGGTTAGTTAAAGGTCATTAAGACAAAGAGAGTCAGTGCCTCGCCAATCAATTCACTATGCACTTAAGTCTATATTTAAACGCGAAAAAAGACGGTTTATAAATAAGAAACCGGATTTGTGTATAATTAATTGGAGTATTTTATGACACTGCTAATTGGATGTTTACTTCCATAGTTTGTACTATGGAGAGGAAAGGAAAATTAGCACAGGTTTTTCTTATCAGGGAAAAATTAACATCTAATTAATCAATTAATTTAAAACCGAAGCATAAATCAATATTGCAAACATTTTAAATAAACATTTCATAATGGGTAATTCTGATCGTAAATTAAAAATTTACACTGGACCACCTCTAATTTAGATTTATTTGTATAATATGGATTCCATAGTAGAGAATAAAATTCTAATTTAGATCGTACTAATGTAAGATATAACATTTTCAACGTGTCCATACTAAAATCAGTAGAAAACCGTTTAATAGCATTAATTGCTTTGAAAGCTTTATTACATATAATATTGATATGTGATAAAAAATGTTAGACGAGTATCAAAAATAACACCTAAATCTTTAATTTCTGTTACCGTCTCTGATTAATAAAGTATGAAAATTTTAATAAATTACCACAAGTAGAAGAAAGCACTTATTACTATTAAAGTCAGGATTATTATTTGTACACCAAGATGAAAGATTATAATTATCATCTTTTATTTATTTATTATCATTCTCATTACGAATAATTGAAAATAACTTTAAATCATCAGCAAACATCGGGGATGTGGAAGTATTGAATCATGTGGCTAAATCATTTATGAACAATACAAATAGAATAGATTCACAATGAGAACCTTGCGGTACGACACAGGTTACATGTATTGATTCTGATATATCACTGAAGCCATAGGCAGTAAGTCTAGATAACAAGGCACTTTGATTAACACGATCAAAAGCTGTAGAGAAATCAACCTAATATCCACTCTTGAAAGCACGTAGTATAAAATGCTAATACGATAACAAATTAGTAACAGTGGATCTACCTTTAATAAAACCATCGGACTTTTCAAAAATACTGCGTTTATAAGTTCACATTACTTGTTTTGAAACTAAATAGCCTAGCATTTTAGGAATAGTCGATTGTAAGGTAGTACCCCTGTAATTGTATTTACATTTTCCCTATCCACATCTTTAAACAATGGATTAATACAAGATTCCTTCCATAAGTGTAGAACTGTACCACTAGTTAAAGAACAATTAATAAAGTAAGGATTCGTAATATAAAAAATAAGGAGGTAAACCATCAGGACAAGGAATTTCAGAATCATTCAAAGTATATATCATTAAAAATTTCAATGGAATTAACCTAGAGTGACTCAAGCCACATTCAGCTAATTTAGGAGATTCAGTAATACAATAAACCGTAGAAAAGTATTTAGCAAATAAAGATACACACTCATATTCATCATTACTAATAATACCATTGTAATACATTTGTTTAGAAAACTCATGTATCAATTGTTAATAAATTATTCGTAGAGAGACTTGCTTAAATTTGCACAGCGAGCTCGCAGAATATTAAACTCATCATAATCATCTAAACTACCAAAGGCTTTAACCTAGCATGCGCATTTTCCTTATTTTGAACTAACTGGATTTATTCACCAATAAAACAACGTGGAGATGATGAATTTCTCTTACATTTTACAGGAACATACAAGTAAAGACCCTCATGTGTATAATTTTATAGCCATTAATCTGAACAGACGGAACATAACTTAGATTATTTAGCCAGGTTTCAGTTAAAAGCAGTTATAATAAATTACCAATTACGTGAGCCTTAAAGTTAATAAAATTACAGATTGAAGAGCAAACATTTAAATGACATATTGTAATATTGTGCATATATGCAGACATTTAAAAATTAATATACCTTACCTATAAAAATGATATTTATTATACAGTAGAAATAAATTGTTTGCGAGCAGAAAGATATAAAAAATTGAATTGAAATGAAAAAAGGGAAAACAACAGTAATTATTTATGGCATGCATGAGAGTAATAAAATAGCATTACAAAAAATAGATACCATGTATCATGAATTAATTGTTAGTCTTTAATTGTGACTCAAAGTTAGATTCCATATATTTTTCCGTTTGAAATCCTTACTTTTCCGTGTAGATTTTCCATAATTAGAAAAGCACCAGTTGTTTTCCCTAGTTTTTCGCGGATTATTTTAACATCAAATATCTATTTGACGATATATTTATGTTAATATTAAGATTTTTTGGTCCCGAGCGTTTTTTAAATATTATTTCGACGCTTTCACGTTGATTGAAGCAAGCAAAAATTGTTCGTGACTTGTGTCCACTAATATAAGTGCGAAAACAATTTGTAATATTGAAAAAATTCTTAACTAAATATTCAAGTTTTTATATGTTTCCTCAGGAAATCCCACAATTTGCGAGCGGATTGGCCCAGCTGATCAGTACGGCATTTTCCTTCTCTAAATCATAAATTTTAGTGTTTAAATTCTCGCATTGTGTTCTGAATTTAACACCAATCGTGATAATATCTCTTGTATATGGCACAATGATTAAATTCACAGGAGAGGAATAATGCTACCTTATAGCACTAATGAACTGGTCACTAGTGATTAATTTTACTTATAAACTCAATTAAATACGTGTAAATGCGAAGTACAATGAGAAAGGTTACTCCTCGACATTTCACTCACAAAGTGATTTTATTTAAACTTTGCATAATATGTATTTTCTTACTATTGAAGCTTCTCTTTTTCAGAAATACAAACTGCAATAATATTTACTATTCTAGTCAGATCAAAAGTATAAAAGGTAATACAGTGTGTATTTTTAAGATAAAATTCAAGTTGTTTTCACCGTATAGTGTTTTATTCTCTTTAATAAAAAAGCAAACACGACGAGCGACATATTTACCCTGAACACATTAGTTAGAGAGAGAGCACACTAAATGTGTTTATATCTGGCACACATCCTTCATATAAAATTACATATAAACAAGGAAGTACAAGCTCAATTTACAACTACAAAATTTATTTTTCTCGCCTTAAATTCAACACTATATTCATTATATTATATTATATTATATTATATTATATTATATTATATTATATTATATTATATTATATTATATTATATTATATTATATTATATTATATTATATTATATTATATTATATTATATTATATTATATTATATTATATTATATTATATTATATTATATTATATTATATTATATTATATTATATTATATTATATTATATTATATTATATTTTGAAATAATTAACATTTTACAAAAAATACGATTCTATCGACATAAAGAATTAGAGTATAAAGGGTGTTTATTAATATTTCAAAGGATTATTTCGTGGACTATTGTCACGCCTTGGATATCAAGCAATACCGATCTAACTTAACTTATCTTAGTCTCTTTGGTGTATTGTGACGCATTAAATTTTGTGATGTACAAAGGTCCCTGCACACCATCAATTGTCTCTATACTATCTTTAATCTATTCTTTGGTTACATCAAGTAGAAATGGTTTATATTTTATATTTACATTTGTATTTAGAATTGTATAAACATGAAACGTATTATACAAGGTCCCACAGAAAACTACGACGCTTTTGAAAAAAAACATATCTCTGACAATTTTCAATTAAATCAAAACTTTATTTGTTTAATAGGTAGATGTGGATTTTCCATTTTGTATGCATATCAAAGAAACGGTTAAACAAATATTTATGTACGAAAAATAATATCATCTAAGTGATGCCCGTTCTTTTCCACACACTCATGAAATCGAGTTGGAAAGTTGGTCATGAAATGGCTTGAATTTCTCGGGTGATAGCATTGGACAGCTGATCATGGGCCGATGAATCGCAGGGCGTAAGATTAGGCGATTTTGGGGCGACACGATGTCCCCTCGTAGCAAAATGAGTAGTCCTGGAAAATGTTCTCTCAAAAATGCAATAGACTTCCTTGAGGTGGGATAAGTTGTTCCATCTTACTGAATTCGCCGTACTGTCTTGTCACTATTTTTTCTGCGACGTACCTTAAAATAGTATGATAAATATTGATCTGAGCGATCCACGCTTTTTACTTTCCCTATATAGTATATATAGGGGGAGTATTGTTTTCGTGATTTTTTTTTGAAATTTTGTTTTGCGGAAATATCCGTTTTGGGGTACCCTGAACCCAAAACACTAATTTCTGGAAAAAAAAATTTTGTGTCTGGATGTGTGTCTGCTGTGTGTCTGTCGGTGGGCGCTGTATCTCAAAAACGAATAATCTGTTTGAGATAAAACTTCAAACTTAAGGTTTTATAGTTAAAAACTGGAGCTGAAAAGCTTTTGGTAAACATTCATAGACCGGAAGTGGATGTTTACTGGAGGCATTTTTTTGTTTTTTCGTTTTATTTTTCTAGATATGAAAAATTTAAAAAAATGGTTCAAACAAAAGTTAAAGGTAATAAAAACTGAACAAGTTTTATTCGAACATATTATTCATAAAATTCTTAACTTTTGAGAAAAAAAATTAAAATTGAAAATTTTGACATTTATTGCCAATTGCTAATAAACTGTCAGAGTTACATGAAACTTGCATTACAAATAATTATAGAAAATTCAATGGTGAACAAATCATTAAGAATAGCTTTTTTGCGTAAACCTTATAGTTTTCGAATAAAATATAGGGAAAGTACTATGATGGCCACATCACCATTTTCATATATTTATTATACTCAATTACACTAATTGGTTTCCAAATTGTTTCCTTTGTGCGCCAGTCGATATTATGGCTCTCAATAATGTCAGCAGAACGTATTCTGGATGTCGTACCGTTCACTTCGTTACCCAGCATTGCAATAAGACATCTTTTCAACCCAGAAACATTGATTCTCCTTTTTTTTAAATTTTGCAGTTTTTGAAGTAAGAGGAAGTCTTCTATTTACGCGAATTATGCCAATTACGCGCACCTTATTTTGTAGTAGCACTTCCGACGACATTATTATAATATTTTTTTATGTAAATGCTACAAATTTAGATATGGCTGCAGTAGATTTAAAATAATATCTTGAAGACGATAACCTTACTCGCAGTAAATTTTGAAGTTGCAAATTTACCCCGATATTTCCTCGCTAGCCATATGTATCAGAATTCCTACTTTACAATTTTAGACGCATTGCAAACTTTGAAGGATAGTCGACCCCTCCAAGGCATAATACTCAAGTGACAATTCAATCAGGATGATAAACATCTCTAAACTTGGTAGAATAAAATAATAATCCAGAAGCGGATGGATTTTTTGCAATCGATTGCCATTAATTTCTAAATTATCATTATCAGAAAAATGTTAGGTATCCCAAATTTGAATAAAGCGGTCTCGGCTCATAACATTGCCAAAAACATGGGTTTATATTGTGAAGTCCGTTGACAAATATTCCTTCCTCGACTCCTTTCGCACTCTTTCCATTATCAAGAGCAAACCCAACATTTTGTATGCCTTTCGCGGATACATCCTTCTATTTGATATTTTTTGCTCTAAAAAATCTATGACGATTTTGGTCATGGTACCGATTTGTTTCTTGTCCAAAAGACTCAAATAAATCGTCGCCAATAGTAATTTTACAACCCACATGACATTTTTCGCATTGCTGGATATAATGTTGATCCCCTCTTTCCCAAAAAAGGTTCAATTGTTAATGGATTATTATTCATCACTATCACTATCTTCACTATAACTATCATTTTGATTGACTATATCATTTAAGTCATCGTCTGAAAAATTGTCGGTGTATACGTTATTTTCATTATAAATAAGTATATAACATTATAATAAGGCCACGTTTTTAATTCGATCTTTCTTCGCTCAATAACGATCATAAACTAAATTCACAGCAGGAAGAAAAGTCTTGATTATTTATTTGAAAAATTATGAAATGATAAACATTTTCTCCTATATGCATATACATAAAAACAAGACTCAACAAATGCAACGTTTAAGTCTTCTTTAAAGCAGTCGTAGTGAGAGTAATTCCGCCAGCACCGTCAGCGTTTTGAAGCGGGTACAAATACCCGGCCCGTCCATAGGAGGCAGTTGGAGATTCGAGTATAAATACCCGACCCGTCTATAGTGTGTTAATCCACTTAACTCCATTTACACTATTCACATTTCTCTACACCTTCTCTTTTTCTAAAAACTATATTCTATGTCCTCTAGACTACTCTAAATCTAAATTTTATCTATATCGTTTGATTAAAAACTACCTAACTACTTCAAACCTAAACCTTATCTATTACTTGGATAATCGCTCGTTCAGGTCATTCCCATTACTTGTTTTCCGATCCACCAATAAACGGCTTCCATGTCAAATCCTTAGCTAGTACTAAATGTCGACCTATGCTCATCAACCTAATCTACTAACGAACCACCATATCAAGAGAGCATTCAGGTCTGGCTGCTCCCACCGGCGAGTACATCCATGTGAATGTCTCGAATGCCTAGTGGATTATTAGAATCGCCATTTATGAGCTGCTTGATTTGCTCGTAAGACGCGAACATTATTATATTCTGCAAACACACCTTCATCTTTTGTTGATCTGTTTGCACCTGCAGAATCATCGGAATTCTCGCATCCTTTCCGACATCAAACTAAGTCAAATGTCTCCATTAATTAATCAACTAGAATATATCGGCATGAGTAAAAAGTCTTTTCATTCATCGAAACTTTCTTTAAAGAAAAACGTTTACTTTGATTGAATTAAAACACTTGATTGATGATGATTTCACTTGTTTACTTTGTTGATATCACACTTTATTTTTATTCAAACTTAAAGTTGACCAGTTAATGATCGAAACTCGAGTCATTTAAAAATAATGTGTGATATCACCAATGTAAACGTTTTTGTTTAATATTTAATTAATTGCTCACTTAACCCGTGGTGAAACATATTTGAAAAATCTTGATTAGAAATTAAAAACACTTGGTTTGTTTCACAGAATATTATTCTGTGAAACAAACCAAGTGTTTTTAATTTCTAATCAAGGTTTTTGTTTAATTTTCCAAGATGTATCACGCAGTTGACCATTAATCAAGAAACTTTCTTTGCTCCTCCTCCTCTTTTTCCAATGGAAATCCTAGTTCATTGAAAGCGCGAATGAGCAAGTAGTAGTAGCAAAGAGTAGTCGACCTTGCTATTTTACCGAGTTTGTCTAATATCTTCTCCAAGCATTCCTCATCTTAATAATAATAATAATCTTTATTCCATAGACTGTATGACAATATTATATATAGTATTACAGTATCGGATTCTTCAAAAATGAACAAAGCCAAAAGAAAATAGTGCTTTACAAATAATAATATAAACCTAAATTTATACATGTACATATAAAACATCAAAATCAAAAGTAAAATTATTTTATAACATCATTTTTATTATAGAATAATTTATCTAATAGGTACATTTTATTTTATTTTTTTAAAAGCCTCAGTTGTAGTCGATTTGATATCATCTGGTAATTTATTGAACAACTTCGGTCCAAGTATGATATATTAGGTGAATACTGTTTAATATTTAAGCGGCATATTTTTAGACAGAAACCATCCTTATAACGTGTGTTGTAATTATGCAACTCACCATTTTTTAGGAACAAGTGTTATAAGTATACAAAATGAGTTCATACATAATTAAGCATGATTTAGTCCGTGAAATGCTCGCCATTGATCCGATGACACTTTTTTGGGCAGTAAATATAGAATGCCAATGGGCTGAAATGCCCCAAAAACATATACCGTATACTAAACGCGAGTGTGCGTTTGAATAATATACTTGTATTAGTTGTTGTACAGTCAAAATGTTTTTAAGACATTTCATCTGATATGATGTTTTGTTCAAATTCTATACAATTTTGATGCACTGATCTTTCCAATTATAGCAACTATCAATGTGTAAACCTAAAAATTTTACGGTATTAGTTGGATTAATTTTTGTATTATTCACTGCAAGATTTATGAGTGAATTCACATTTATATTAAGTAATAATTTGCTGCTTGAAAACCAGTTATGCAATCTGAGCATAACTTCATTGGACTTATGAGTTAATGTATTTTGATCAATATCACTCAATACTATTGACGTGTCGTCTGTGTAAATAAATAATTCGGCAGGTGTTACATTTACAATATCATTAATAAATATATATATATATATATATAATGAATAAGTCTGGCCCCCAAATAGATCCTTGCGGGACACCAGCATGCACATTATCAGTTTTTGAGAATATAGTTTTACCATTTTGTGAAATCCGTACAACTTGTCTTCTGTTTTTCAAATATTGGCTAAACCAATTTTGAGTTACGCCTCTAAAGCCATATAGGTTTAATTTTTCAAGTAAAATATCAATATCAACGCAGTCAAACGCTCTTGTAAGATCCAAAAATGATCTAATTGGATGTTAACCTGCATTTAAGTATTTTACTACTTTATCGTAAAATGAGTGAACAGCTGTAATTGTAGATTTGCCCTTTAAAAATACATGCTGGCTATTGCTTAGAATTTGATGCTTTTTAATAAATATAAGCATACGCTCTAGCATGCAAAGTTCAAAAATTTTATGAAAAACTGAAAGTAGGAAGACTGGCCTATAATTAAAAATGTTTGACCGATCGTTCTTTTTATAAATTGGAATTACAATACTTAATTTTAATTTATCAGGAAATGTTCCAGTTTCTCAAGAGAAGTTTATTAAGTGTGTTAATGGCTTTAGTAATTGATGCGCAGACTCCTGAATTACAAAATCAGAAATATCATCAAATCCAGGAGATCGGTTACTTTTCAATTTATATTTAAAATATGATATATTTCCATTTCTGTAAATGGTTTCAAATATATGCTTTGAGAAACTGCTTTTAGAATTGCATAAGTTGGGTTATTTGGTGATAAATGAGACTGTATATTTAGAGGTTCTTCAGATAGTTGTAAAGGATTTGTAATTAAATTTCCATTACAATCAAGTTCTATATTATCGGTATTTAATCTGTTTGTTCCTGAAAGTTCAATAGTACAGTGTACACCCTTGCGTAAAATAAGGGTGAGGAAACCTAGACCACAATGATTAACAGATACAATTAAATATATGATCGATTTGCGAGATAGTGCATTTAAAAAATATAAATATTCCAGAAATCCGATACATTGGGAGTACTACAAAACACTTAGAAATCAAACGTGCATAGCAATTCGCAATGAAGCAATATCTAGAGTTTACTATAAATCACAATATAAAAAAATATTTTTGGAATGCCTTAAACACATTAAATATTCATAACAAAAGAACAAAAACATTATTACCTGACTCATTAATTGAACTGAACGAAATAACTAATTACCTATCGAGCTTTATATCAAATGTGCCTCCCGTTGATAAAGATCTAATCGACTTTTATAATAATAATAATACTACCATAATGATATAATTAGAGAGATGGTTTCTGGTAAAACAACGGCCCTGGTTCTCCTCGACTACTTCAAGGCATTTGACACTATCTGTCATGGGCTCCTTTGTGCTATCTTGCATTACGTAGGATTTTCTGAAAACGCAATAACTCTGATTAAAGATTATTTATCAAATAGAAGGCAGTATGTTGAAACTAATTTAGGTAGATCAACAGAGATTGAAATTTTACGCGGGGTCCCACAGGGATTAATCCTTGGTTCAATAATTTTTGCTACCTATACGAGTTACCTAACTAATTGTATTAATTATTGTAAAACTCATCTCTATGCCGACGGATCACAATTATATTTTTCAATTGATGCCAGTGAGTCAGAGAACGCAAATCAGGCAATTAATACAGATCTAAACGATCTAATTTTAATGTCTAGCAGACACCACGTAACGATAAACCCATCTAAATCATCTGTTGTCATCTTCAGCAAGTTAAAAATGAAATTGAAATATTAGCCGAAGGTATTAAAATTGAATGTGTTACTTTCGTGAAATATCTGGGGCTTGAGATTGATTCTTATCTTCGCTTTAAAAAACATATAACTAAATGTGTCCAAATGACCTACATGAATTTGTTATTGTTATATTCAAGCCGTCATATTCTATCGGAAAGTAACAAAATTAAATTGTGCGACCTATTAGTATTAAGTCATTTCAATTACTGCCATGTTATATATGGACCCTGTCTTGATAAAGATACACAAGTGCGAATACAGAAAGTTCAAAAATTATGTTTAAGATAATTAGATCACTCAAACATGGGTCTTAATAGTAGGTTTAATTAAAATCTCTGAGACAGTAACAAATAATACGAATTTGGTTAAAATGGTAAAGCAGTTAAAACCTTGACAGAACAATTTTCTTAAAGGGACGCGTCGCACATATATACACACGTATAATACACACACAGACATATTAATATAAATGTAAATAATTAAAAAGACGATGTATAAATAAATAATACTAATAAATAAATAAAATATAATAAGAAGTGCTTTGAAGTTAAATTGAAATATCACACTTTAAAAATTCGTCGCATGAATAAAAACCATGAATCAAGAGATATTCTTTAATAAAATGTATTAAAATCCTTTAGTTCGTTGTAGAAAATTAAATAATAAATTTAAAAATACGAAAACATTTCGTGAATCTACAACAATGAGTCTTACTAAGACTACAAAACAAATTAATTTGAAACAACTACTTCTCTAGCTAATACTTCGACAGACATTGAATAATACAAATTAATTTGCGTGTTACAAATAGTACAACTATTAAAGCAACACTAATTTGAATGAAATTATTTCTGCTGAATAAACTAATAAATGATAAAATGTACTTTAGATTGTTTAAATGTAACTATAACATGAAAAATGATGAAAAATGAATTTTAATATTCTTTAATCACTGTTTTGAATTTATTTAAAGGCATGCACTTAATTTGGATTTGAGTAGTAGTAGTAGTAGTAGTGTTAGGCTATCGACCACGTGGTCCTTCCGCCATGTGTGATTTGTGTGTGTGTAAATGAGCTTGTTACTTTAAAGGATCGCCCCCGTCACTCTAAAGCACCATTAATTGTATCCCAATGGTGAATGGTACCGGTCACCCATCCGACTACTGACCCGAACCAACGTTGCTGCACGTCAGTTCGGGGCCGTAACGATTTGATTTTAGTATAAATCATTTTTGAATCTAGTATTATAGTTATGATGGTTATGATGGTTATGATCTGGGTATGCATGTAAATTTGTTTTAATGAAGACGAGACATGCCAGTATATATAGACATGGTAGTGACAATATTTTATATTTGATAAAATATTTTTTGCAGTCTTCGGTGTATTTTACCTGTGAAATCAGTTTTACTGCACGGCGTTGTGTGGAGAATATTCTGTGTGTTGATGTTGAGTGTCCCCATACAATGATGCCATATTTGATGTGTGACTCGATTAGTGAAAAGTACGCTACTCTTAATAGCTGCACTGAGTTGGTATAATATGATACATTTCGTAAACAGTAGATATTTTTCGATAATGTTTTTGCCAAAATATCGCCATGAACATCCTATTTAAGTTTAGAATCTAGATGTATTTCTAAGAATTTGGCAGTCTTTTCTAGCATAATGTATGTATTATTTAAGGTAAATAAGATTTGTTTAGTTTTTGTTTCATTTAAAATTAGATTATTTTTATATGCGCCATGCGGAAACTTGATTCATCGTAACGATACTGTTTTCTGCAGCACTCTCAACAGTGGTCCCTACATTAACTGTGGCGGTGTCGTCTGCAAATAATATGATATCAGAATTAACGCAGTTTGGCATGTTATTAATATAAATTATGAGGGGACCTAAGGCTGATCTTTAAGGATACCATGTTCTATTGGCAAATTACTTGAAGTTTTATTCTTAAATTTAATCACTTTCCATCTATTCGAGAGATAAGACGACATTAAGTTTAAACTGGTCAAACTAAATCCGTATTTTTTAAGCTTGTTACATAGCAGATCATGTGACATGCAATCGAAAGCTTTGCTCATGTCTAGGAACGAACCTACACAGCATATTTTGTTTTCAAAAAAATTTGAGACGATATCTACAAAGGATAGTATTGCATCTGTCGTTGAACGAAAATCTTATCTTGGTCGGTATGTATTCCCTAAATCCTAGGAATTTAATTTCTGATTGGACAGAGTAGCAATTTTCAGGATATAGCTTTAACCCTGCCGCCCAAATGTATTCCGAAGGGGAACTCAACCGTTTCTCTAAAGATCGCTATATCGTCAAAGTATACCAGGAGTTCTTTCCACTTAAGGCCTGAAAATATAACATCTGCCATACTCTGGAAGGGAGCAGGATCATTGCAGAGCTCGAATTGCATTATCTTAAACTCATGCAATCCTTCTTTTCTAATGAACGCAGTTAGTGGTTTATCTGCTTCTTTTACTACCTGATAATATCCTCTTCATAAATCAAGGAAAGTGAAGTACCAACTATTCCCTGTTGAATCTAAAATATCGGCTATCAGTGGCAAGGGTAATTATTTTTAATTATCACCTCATTCAGTTTCCCGTTGGTTCTAACTGGTAACGCATCTTCCTTAATCCGAATCTCGTGTTCGGAACAATTTGTGAAACCAGACTTTTCCCCACAACTGAAAGAAGTTCGCTAAACTCCTCTAATAATGTACATAATTTGCTATTTTCCTCTTGAATAAGTGAATCTGGAATCCTAAACTCGCGAGAAATGCCTTCCTCCTCGCTAAAAAATATGGGTGATACATTTACGATTTCTTGTAACAACCCTACCGTTGTAGCAGTAGCAAGTAGCATATCGGCTTTGAAGATGTTTAGTGTGACATGAAATTTGCAGGGCATCGGATAGTTGTAAGCGAAACAAATGAGTTTAGTTTATTTTTCGTTCTCTTGATGAAAAAAAATTATTATCTCAGTAGAAAAATTAGGTGATTATGTTTTCTCTAAATTGAATTATCTGTTGTTTGTGTCACTAATTAGCTTCCTTTCTGGGTGCATGTGATTTGCATCACTCTTTTTACAAAAGTTTTGCGAACGATTTATTTTAAAGGTGCCGAATGGGGCAAAACCCCGCAGTGTTTGAGAGGCAAAGCCACGCGTGCGGGTTTTTGCCCCATAGTGCGGAACTATCCCCTTTATTTATAAAATATTTGAGCACGACGTTTGAAATATAACACATGAACGATTTCAATAATAGAACTTCATTTCAGAACATATAAACGGAAAACGAAGTATATAGCGATGTCTATAATGAACTCGCTGCTTCACGAGCACTAATCGAAAGAGGGGTTTCAATCTGGCAGGCAGCAAGAGAAACCGGCTTTCATGAGTCGACTCTTAGGGATCGGCTGAAGACAGGGGGAGTGGAGAAGCGATTCCGAAGAACATTCTCCGAACAACAGGAGGAAGAAATAGTGCGAAATTGCATACAAATGGACAAACGATTTTATGGCCTTACATTAAAATCGTTAAGATTTCTTCTGTTCAAATATGCAGAGGAGAACAGCCGTGTGCATCAATTTTCGAAAAAAGCTCAACTTGCAAGAAGAGTTTTTACGCGGGAACTTATGAAAAGGAACAAACTATCTCTGCGGATTCCTTACATAACGAGTGTTGCTAGAACAATAGAATTTACCAAAACAGATCTTTCCCAATATTTTAGCAACTTGGAGGCAGTATTGAAGAAGTTCAGATTTACTCGTAGTTAAATCTTCACTATGGATGAAACAGGGGTGCAAACGATTCCCAATATACTGCCAAAACAACAAGTGTGCGCAGTAAATCCTATAGGCTATTTCGTACCTCCTTTCTTCATCTACTCTAGAAACAGAGAACATCGGCTTTTAATTAAAGGTGGTCTATTAGGATGCGACATGGTTGTAACCGATAAAGGTTACATGAATACATCTATACTCATTAAGTCGTTGAAACATTTGCAAAAGTACGCCAAGCTAAGTGAGACTAACCCAATCTTACTAATATTGGATAATTATGTTTCACACACAAGTTTGGATCTAGTTACTTTTGCAAAATCAAATCACATCCATCTTCTAACCTAGCCACCTCATAGTAGTCAGACTCAACCTCTCGATCGATGCATTTTCCGACCACTCAAGGTTTTTTTTATGATGCGGCTGTGGATTCGTGGGACGTTTTTCATCCAGGGTAAGCCTTCAGCATTTATAATGTTGCTAAATCATTCAAGCTAGCGTTTAAAAAAGCAAGCACTGTTGAAAATACAGTACAGTCCTTTAAGTCTACTGGAATTTATCCCTTTAATTAACACCTTCTCAGACGCTGATTTTTTACCATCGGAGGTTACAAACCAGCCACCAGATGAAGAGTTGGACAACGATGATAATCGAATGGTAATATTTAATCATGATAATGAGATAGCAGATCTGACTGCAGTTTTTTGAATAAAACACCTTTAAAAAGAAAAATCTCGATCCACTTGTTGTACAACTCCAAGAGATAATATTCCTTTGCATAAAATACAAATAAAGAGGAAACGCAAAGGCAAAAGATGGAAGTCTCAGCTGCTGGCGTCAACACCTAATAAAGAACGGTTAAAAGAAAAAATGGCTGAGAAAGAAAAACAAGCTACTGAGAAGAAAAACTATTCCATAGAAAGGAAAACATGGTTAAAATAGATCTTTTTTCGCCAAACCAAAAAGAGGAAATACAAATGCCAGGGCGCTCTCTTCTTCAGACTCCAGCTCAGATTATTCTCTTCATGACAGTAGCTCTGATTTCGATTTTCCGTCTCAGGATAAGGATGAACTTCAGGAAGAAATTGAAAACTCACAGCAAATTTGTGAAACTTTGGTACCGAATGATTATGCTGTAGTAAAAGTTCAGGGCAAAACAAAGAATTCCATATTGGGTAAATAGTAACTCTTGTTTTGTTCCATATTGTTTTTATTTTCATTTATCTGACACGTGTTTCGGTCTTCGCAGACCATTATCAAAGTTAAACTAATTTATAATGAGGTCATTTACAAATATATATACGAAGGCAGATAATTTACTGGGAGGGTAGTCCCGCAATTAAAATCTGGTCGGACTGGATTAGCTCCTGCTGGTTGTTCAAAATGGTAATCCCCTTGTCGATGGCTTTCTTAATCTCCAACCCTTCCAGGAGGTTAAGCTTCTTCCCTTTTCGGCAAATTTTAATCGCGGACATCTCCCCCATGTGGTGGCCGGTGTTGATACAGTGTTCTGCTAATCCAGTATTTGTTTTTCCATCTCTAATTGCCTTTTGGTGTTCTTTATATCTTATTTGAAAATTTCTTCCTGTTTGGCCGATATAAATTCCGCTACAATTTTGACAGTGAATCTTATATACCCTGAACGTTTTTCCTTATCCCTTTTATCAATCTTGTTATTGACTATTTTTCTTCCTAAATTAGACCTGTTAATTGCAATTGTTTGAATGTTGTGAGATTTTAAATTACGTTTAATTTTTTCGCTTGTGTTTTTTATGTACGGAATTGCTGCATAAATATTTTTGTCTTTTATCCCCTTCGCACTGTACAGCAATTTCGTTTTGATTATACGTTTCTTTTTCTTAATTAATTTATCAACCGTTCGTTTATTGTAGCCATTCTTATTAGCAATTTCGTGAATTATATTTAGTTCTGCATTATAATTATATGTATCCAACGGTATTGAAATTAATCGATGTACATACGAACTGAGTGCTGATAATTTTATCTGCTGAGATTGGTAGGAGTCATTTGGAATAATTGTATCAGTAGTTGTGGGTTTCCTAAATATTGCATATTGAAGCTTCTTGTTAGATACTGCTACCGTTAGATCCAGAAAATTTAATTTTCCATTTTCTTCTTTTTCCATTGTGAACTGTATGTTACTATTTATTTTATTCAATTGTGATAAGAAGGAATCTAGTTGTCGATGTGATCCTTCCCAGATGCAAAATACATCGTCGACATAACGGCACCAAAAATAGATATTATTTTTAATTGTGTTGTCCATTTTAAAAATTTTATTCTCGAGTGATTTCATATATATCTCTGCAAGTATGGGTGATGTAGGGGCTCCCATAGGTAATCCATCTTCCTGAGAGTAAAAATTTACTGTTGAATTTGAAATAGTTTTGTGATAGGCACATATCTATGATTTTATAGATTTCTAATTGATGTGGTGAATATTGCTGTAATTCTTCTCTTATAATGCTTTTTAATTCTGTTAACGGTATGGATGTAAACAGGCTTTTCACATCAAACGATACTAGTATCACTTTTTTGGAAATGTTGATATGTTGTGTTTTATTCACGAATTCGTTTGTGTTTCTAATGGAATATTCAGATCTGCACGGAATCAGTTCGGGTAATAAATCATTAATATATGAGCATAACTTGTAGGATGGGGCTTGACAATATGACACTACTGGACGAATGGGCATGTTTTGTTTATGAATTTTTGGTAACCCATAGAGGACTGGAGATAAAGGGTTCATTTCCTTTAATTTATATTTATAGTCATCCGAAATAATTGTTGTTGTTTTTAAGGCCTCGATTATTTCTTTCTGACATTTTTTGGTCGGATCACTCTTAAGTAATTTAAATTTACTTTCTTCGATGAGAGTTTCTATTTTCTCCACGTACTGTGCTTTCTTAATTATCGTAATTGTATTGCCTTTGTCAGCTTTTGTTATGATAAGATCATCGTCTTCGCACTTATTTATGATTTGTTTGGTGATGGTTTCTTCTAAATTACTTCTTTTTTGATTATATTTTATTTTATTAAGGTCTTTCCTTATGATATTGGTTAAGGGCACTTTTCCAGGCTGCTCGTTTATGTTAGCTCTATTTAATGCTAGTTCGGTGTCAATTGCTAGCTCTTCGTAATCCTTATTTAATTTGGATGGTGCAGGGGAATATTTTAATCCTTTCTCCATTAG